>WEIS01058293.1:562-15955 GCA_013389965.1 Todus mexicanus
TGCTGATTGAGTGCACAAGAGAAAGTAGCATCCTTATCTTGTTGCCAAGATATGTCCAGGATCAGGTTCGAAAATCTGGGTTTGGAAGGGCTGCTTTGTAACAGTGAACATGAGGTTCATAGGTGACTACTCCAATGGGGTTCTCTATGGATTCACTACAGCCATTCTCAAAGTCAAGGACAACTGTGTCAAGATGAGGGAGTTTGTTTAAAATCAACAAAAATGAACAGCTAAAAATTAAATCTTACTGAGCATCACTAGAAGGACATTACACTGTTCAAGAGAGAAACAGAAGTATTTGAAAGGGAGATCTAGGGCTGCTTCTGCAGAGGGAAGAGCTGAGGTGGTTTAGAGAAGTGATAGAATCAACCAAAACATATGTAGCACTGAGAAGGTGGAGGGAAAATGTCTGTTCATCATTCTTCCTAGTCAAGAATTACTGACTGTCAGATGGATCTAGCAGAAACTAGGTGCAAAACAAACAGAAGGATGTGACTCTTCAGACAACAAAGAGTCACTCTATCGACTTACTCACCAAAAGGTTTTGTGGGTGAAAAAATTTCAACACCATTCAAAGGGAGATCAGTTTTGGAAGAGAGAGATTTTGTGGGTTACCAAACATACAAATTGTAATAGACTCAGGAAATCTTAACTGAAAGTGACTGGAGATGGGGAAACAAGAAGAAATAGTGTATAAGCTTGCTCTGTTCTTAGTCTCTCCATGGCATCTGTTTATGGTAACTATTTTTTTCCCCAGATACAACATTTATTGTTCCAGGGAAAATATTACTCACTCCAGAGAGGCTCAGGGGAGGGCCAGCAAGTCTCGGAGAGAGTTTCTCCTGTCCTATTTTCATAGGGGATGGTCATTATTAGAGACAGAGCACTGGGCTAGACAAAGGAAAGTTCACAGGGTCTACACTGCCCCACACCAGCATGGCATTCTGTTTTCCCAGCCCACAGTGAAACTGGTTGTAAATAATTTTAACCCTGTAAGTACAAGAAAATAACAAAACTATGTCACCTGTCTCTGTGGCTGCTACCCGAAGCCTGTCCACAGCTGTCAGAAGCACTTTGGGGTGTCTGGGAGCCCTGGATAGCTTGATGAGTATCAAGCCCAGGTTCTTGAGACTCAAATGATACAAAGGTCAGAGAAATGGGCATGGCAATAGGAGTGATGAAATCCACATATTTTTACAGGAAAAAGTGTCTTTTTGATGAGTCTACAGGTGTCATGGGAGAGAAAAGCAGGAGAAAATTGCTGACTGGCTGTACATAAGTCACTGGGCAGACTTTCAGAAAGCAGGATTTCTGCAGCTTCATCAAATTGTGAATCACAAAGCGCCAATCTCTGAATTCAGGGCAATAACATCAAAGACATTGGTAGTCCCTCAAGAATATTTACTCAATATGAGCAGGGAACATGAAGATTGATTCACACTGTGTTTCAATCCAATTCATATTAATATCACTGCTTAAACCAAAAATTTTATAGAGATTCTATTAGATTTGCCTTGAATTGGCAGATATATCAGCATATATTGTTTTGCAGGCCTGCTTGCCTTTGAATAGATGTGAACTTGACAATGGAAGTGATCCCAATCTTGGTCTTTGCCTGTAGTATTTTTGAATAATCATTTAGTCAGCTCTAATCTGTCTGCCACCTAAAAATCTTTGCACGTTTTTTAAAAGGATGAAAGCAATAATGTTCTGTAGAAATTAAATTTTTGGTTAGAGATTGAGGGCACTAGTGTCTGTGCTGCAGTATTTTATATATATCTTTAGAATTCTAAAGAAGTTTATAATTTTCATTAAGCTTAATAAGAGGGTCCAAAAGTTCATAGAAAAGCTCTTTCTTCTTTTAAATTGAAACCTGTTGTGCTTTTCTGCAATGGATTATTTTACTCTGTTTTTAAATAGCAGACCACACACTAATCTGCTTTCTCAAAAAAACATCTCACATTGCACAGTCTGATGAAACAAACACTGAAAACGAGTATCTACTGCTTGTATATTTTACTTAACTGTTTTGTAAGAAAGCAGCCTGCTTAAAAGCTTGAACTTCTGAATTATTTCAAAGACTCAATGGACAAGTCGTATCTGATAGCTATGTGCTTCTAAGAGCTTCCTTCTTTAGTAAGTGAATCATCATTAAAAGTTACAGAAGCATTCAGCAATGAGATTCGGCATGTTCTCTCAGTAATTATGTCATGAATATAATTATCAAACTCAGTGAATGCACACATTTACATTCCCCTTTATGAGAAGGCAAACATCAGTGTCTGGCCATGCTTCATAATGTTATCTGTAGGGTTCTCTCTTTTTTTTCTTTTTTTTTTTTTTCAATGCTGCTCTAAATAAAAAGACCAATTATTACAGATAACACATGGCAATAATTGAACCTGTCATGAAAAATAATGTTTAATTACTGAACTGGAGAGAAGATAAAGAAAACAAAGCTCTAAATCTGTTTTGTAGTACTTTCATCCGATAAAATGAGATCCTTATAAAGACTACGACGAACAACTCTTCTGTAGTCTTTATAATCCTAGTCTTCTTGAAGGTGCTGGTAAAGCTCACCATAAACTCACATTCCTGCCAAAACTGTGTACCAGCAAATAAGAGGTTCAGCTGGTGATGGCCAAAATTACACTGATTTTGCTTATCTGTGTTTTTAAAGTGCACTGAGTACACAAAAGAAAAGATGTTATTTTTTCCAGCCGTTCTAAAGAAAGAATACCTTTAGTTGTTGATATGCTTTCGAATAACATGTTAGGACTAATCAAAATCCCATGGAAGTAAGTGGAATGTTTCCACTAACTTCAAAGAATTTGGACTACGTTTGTGGTTCGACATCGCTAGCGTAAATGTCAAAAAAATTTCCAGCCATGAATAATGCAACAGGATGCAACAAATTGGATGTAAAATGAAAAGAAAAATTTGTAAGGTACAGATTCTCTCCCAGTTACTCACACTAATTAGAACCTTACTGTTGAATAGACACATTCATTTCTTCAAGACTGCTCAAGCTGTTTGCAGAACTCCTCAGCAATAAAGGTAGCAGAATATCCAAATAAAATTAGCCTGGAGAAAAGAACCTGCATTTTTGCTTTTATCAAATTAAGTTTCCATAAACATTTATATGAACAGCATTTCTTTTTCAGGGATGCCAGCAGGAAGAGACAATCTGAGGAATAATCATTTGGCTGAGCTGTCCTGGAATGATTTTACATAGGCAAATTTTGCACTTTATGTAGGAATGTATGAATAACATCTATTTTAATTCAACAGCAGTTCTTTCAAGGACAGAAAGGTGCATTCATGGCTAAACGACTTGATACTTTCCCCCAAAATGTCATCAAATTTCTTTCAACAGAAACATTGAAATACATGTTTGTTAGTGTGGCAAATGCTCTGCTTTAGAGATATGCATTCATAGTGAACTGAATTTCAGAACTAATTATTTTTTTAAAATTCTTAAATTCAACTTTTTCTTCCAAAATCATCTAAGTGTAAAATTCATTATTAAAAAATAAAAAAGGAAACATTTTCTAACTGAAGCAAGTTAAAACTTCAATCCACCTCAATCTCACTAAAATAACAACAAAAACGAAAAAGAAAAATGCAGCCAAGGATTTTTATTGCTACTTATTTCACACAGCTACCTTGGAAGCACTTTATGCTAGAACCCCAGAGGACTAAACAGGGATTAAGAGACAGTGCTGCTTTCAAACTTTTGCTCACAAACACCTCTTTCCCCACTGCCACTGAGGTTTGATTACAAATATGTGTTTCTGTGAGGATTCTGGAGGGATTTTTAGGGATCCATAAGCTAGCTCTAGTAAGGCTTGTGCATTGGCTTGGGCAGCTCTGCCAAGGCACCCCTTGCCCTCAGCAGGGTTTCATTGTTCCAGTACACCCTGTGCAGGCACAACCACACTGTTCTCAGCTGGGCAGTGGTAGTTGCCAGCCTGAGGACCTCACCATCATGCTGAATGGGATAGAGCGGACTAGGTGACATTTTTTGGATTGCGATGAAGAGCCTATGCTATTCCTTAAGACTTCCTGAGATCACTAGATAAAAAAGTGGTGTGAGCAAGGAACAGTAAGAGAAAGCGCTCTGTGTGCCATGTTGGTAGGTGCAAGTGCCAATGGACTTCATGAACAATAGTTGGTTTGAAGAAGGATGTCCCGCCTTCTCACCATCCCTTTTATCCTTAGATCTTTCCAAAAGACATCTGTGTTCTATGTGTTTTAAGTTTTCCACTCTTATTCCAATCAGCATTACATGTACTCAATCTCTTTTGAGCAGTTCTCACAAAATAAATGCTGAACAAAAGTCTCTTAAATGTTCGTGGAACTATACATTGCTGCGGGGTATGCTACAGAAACCTGCAGCATTGTTAAAAGAAATGCATTTGTGCTTACTCTGTTTCCCTAGAGGGGTGGGCAATCTTGTCTGGGGCATTTGCATTAGTTTCTTGCAGATGCAGCAGTTCTATCCACAGGGTACATGCTGTGATACGTTCCACACCAAGTGCATTCTGCTTATTGCAACCTCAGTCTGCCTGTGTTTCTCAGATTTTCTCTTAATGTCTTCAGCACATTCTTGTTACTGCATGTTTCTGCAAGTTTGTGCTTTAGTAATACAGATCATCATAGAATTTTCTTCTTTTATCTCCAGAGCTTTCATTCTTTGGTTCTGCTGTGTAGCCTTCCAATCATCATTGTTTCTTCAAAGTTGAAATCAGACGATTTTTTTCCCAAGACTTAGATCTCAAGTTACAAACTGAGATTGAAATTACAGAACACGTTTCTCTAATAGATTACAGAGCTTTCAGAAGTGCATTTTAGGTTTTGTTTTTTTCATATACAGCTGATAACATTTAAAACAAATTCTTTAAGGGACTGTTATATTTTCACGAATTCATTATCATAACCCCAAATTTTCCTGGTCAAGAAGATCTTTTTCAGAAACAAACAAACAAACAAAACAAAACAAAAACAAAAAACCAAAACCACCACCAAAAAACCCCCAAACCACAACACTTTGGGGGTTTATTTCTTCACTTTTTCTCACCATCTTAATTTCATTTCAGTCTTTGCTCCTCCTATTTCTACTCCTGCTTGTATTTACTGATCTTTCTTAACACCACCTGGCTGGTACTATTTCAACTTCTTAGGTGGGATTTAAAAGATGTTTCAACTAGAGCCAATACCCAACATGACTCTTTAATGTATTTAAAAGAAATTAATAAAAACTCTTAGCCCACTTATCAGTGCCAGCAGCACCAATGAACTTGCCCAACAACTGTTGGTTTGAGGCAAACTCTTCTTCTCTTGCATAAGGCCTACAAGGCTGACAATTATTTTTTTTTCCTGAATTTTCCTGTATAAGTTTGCTAAAGATCTGGTTCTCTTCTAGCTTTGACATGCTGAGTAGCCCACAAGCTAAGGCCTTTTGTGATTTACAGACCACATGTACCCCTACCTAAAGGACACAGTTCAATAGCCATTTTCAGAGCATATCCCGTGGAACAGACCCTGCACCAATATACACTTGCTCTTGGACTATGCTGAGAAAACAAGAAATGAAGAAAGAAAAACCCGAAAGCTACCCTGATTTTCCTCATATTGACCAAATTAGGATTCCTCTTCTGTGTTACATAACATTTGTCTCTTTTTATAGAACAGTGACAATTATATGGCTTTGTCTTTGTCTCATCCTGGCTAGACTATGGTGATTTGCAATAAAAGTGATGTTTATGTATTCATTTTCTTCAAGAACAGACTGCTGGTATGTCTGAGAGATATGTTTAAACTACTTTTGGTTTGCTATTTGTGCAGTTGTTTCTTTTGTTGCCTGTGTTTTCCTTTGTCTGTCACACCAGCTCACTACTTCAGTTGTTTATTATTCTTTAGACTTTTTCCCCTTGACAGCATATGATTTAATCTCTCATGGTCTGGTTTACCACGATGTTTCTCTGTAGGAGACACATATAAAAAATGTATTTTCTATAGTTGTCGTAAAACTTCTTTCATAATAGAAAAGCTGAAAGTTTTGTTTTGATTTTAGTTTATGTAATTGGTGTGTCTTCCTTTTTTAGTGATGTAAATAAATCCAATATAAAGGTAGTAATACATTTATTTGTTAATTTGAGTGTTAAAAATGTTTGTAATCAAAATGTTAAAACATCACATCATTTGGTTTAAGGCACCTAATTTTATGATTTAGATTCAAAAAGTCAGACTACTTAGTAGGAAAAAAGTATCTAAATATTTCCTGAAACTTAATCTATATTTTATAGAACATATTCTTATGTATATACTCTCTCAATGTATATGCATGTGTATATGCTGAAACATCCTGTCTGTGTAAGTCCATATGCATATGTGTGCATATACTCATGATGGGTGAGCATATTTTGGCAAATTTAGAAGCTGTTTGAAAAACACAGACTGCAGTTCATGTACATAAATCCGCCATCTGAGATGTGTGTTTTAACTGTTTTTAACATAAAAACAGATTCTGAGCTGCACATTGTTTTCCTTAGAAGGAATTCATTTTCTAGTATTTTTCTTGTCTTCAAAACACAGGCTCCTATTCATGTTTTACACATTTGGATTTAGTTCACTTGCGGAGAAAACGGTTGAAAAAAAGGCATTTTCTGCTTAGTTTGAAATAAGATTTTTTGCAGCCACAGATTTCTGGGACATACACTTATGACTTCATACTCCCAAGCTTTTTCTTGTTTTGTTTTGTTTGTTTGTTTGGGGTTTTTTTTATTCTGTTTTGTTTTTTAATAATAGCATAAATGCACACAAAGAATACATAGCCATAAACATATAGGAAGGGGATATGTCTTTCTATTACAAGCAGTTAGACTTTCATTATAAGAAACGGTTTGGAAATATTACCCAGCTGCATTTGAAATGTATTGATTAAATTACATATGTCAACACATTCTGAGGAATATGTGCAAGATACCAAACGCTTATTCTGTTACTAGAAAACCTCATTAGCAGAGGAATAAAACAGCTCATAAGTGAATCTCATTATTTGTCATTGTCCTTCTGCCATGCCAATAACATTTAGATTTTCAAATAACATATTCAGATGTGAGGCATGCAGCAGGTGTGTGTGTGATGGGACTACTTCTGTTGGATGTTGATTACTCTGTTTCATGTGAAAAGCTTCCTATTCCCATAGCTTTATGCAATATATCAATGCTAATGGATTCATAACCATTATCAAGCTTGATAGAGGCTTGCCTACTGTGACAGATGTCTTCTCAATTTTCCTGTTGCATATGTTCTTTTCCCTCTGGAACCATGCTTACATAAAATTCCAGTATTAATGTATCTCTTTTATGTTGTTTTGTATCAGTCGTTGACTGCAGTGATCAATCTTTTAATTCAGATGAATAGGTAATTACAATCAAATGCAAAACACATCAGCACAATTTCAGCAAGTGTCAAGAAAACCATAGTGACCAGAGTTATTGGTCTGTGCTAAAGATAGCACAGAGATGTTATTGGATGTTTATGCACCTGAATAGTGTTTCCATTGGCAACAATAATACTTATCTGGTACTTTGTCTTAGTGAAAGGCAATATGTAAATTTATTCTTGTTCATGCTTATCATGAGATTAATGTAAATGAGTATGTACCAAGTGCTGTTGTGCATTTACCAGAGTAAATGTCTTTAAAAATATAAAACAAAAGAGCTCCATGGTGCTCTAAGCCTTTCAGGAAAGATAAAAAAATAAAGTAATCTCTATGTTTTCTTTTGACAGTAATGTTTTTCTTGCCTGAAAGATTTATTTCTGTATATTTCCTGTATTGATCATTTGGTACTGAATTTCCAGAAAACTGCTATGATCAAAAACCCAGATGTATTCCACTTGAAGGAGGTTCTTTCAGATCCTGAGCTCGATATTTTTCCCCTTTCTTCACTTTGGGCTCTATGCTTTATAGTGCACTACATAAATCCTAGAGAGCTGCCTCAGGAGTTGAGTACCCAGCTCAGTGTACAGCATCGATGCCACCAGACACCAACATACTCATCACATGTCCACATACACTTTTTCCCAAAATTATTCATTACTTGTTTAGCTGTAGTCTAACTGGTTTTCAATTTAACAAACAGCTCTCTTTTGCTGAGAATCTCCTGTGACCTGTGTGGAGTAGGTACTTTTTCTGCTATTCCTGCTCTCTTGGAGCATGCTACAGAATGTATCTGCTCCTGAGGACAAAACGGGGCTTTTTGTTAACACCAGTCTATTTTAGATTCATGGAAAAGTAATGGGAGACAGAGTCCAGTGGGTTCAGTTTTCATAATAAAGGCTATTATGTTCTTTTACCAAGTTATAAATTACTTGTAAAGAGCTATCTTTTCTATGAGAACTCATGTGTTTCTGTTATTTTCATATAATACTAAAATTACAGGAAAGTAGGATCCCAAGAGGCTATGTTCTACTGTATTTCTTTGCTAAAAGACAGGATCAGCTATACGTATTCTGATACATAGTGATCTAAAGAGTTAATAACCTCTACTGTTGGCATATCCACAGCCTCCTTGGTCTTCACTTGGAATATTTCATAATCTCTTTCCATGTAAGGTTTTCTAATGTCTAACTGTAGCATTTCTTGCTGCAATTTAAACTCGTTCTTTCCTATTTTTTACCAACCATCTACATGCATAAATGATTATTCTCTTCCTCTTGGCAAAAATGTTTACATGCTTAGTCTGGTCTTTTCCCCTATTCCCTGTCTAGCTCCAGTCTTCTCTCCTTTAGGCTACAAAGAACCAATTATTTCAATCTTCCCCCAAAGATCATGTTTATTCCATTATCTGGGAAGCAATAAAAGCATTGGATTAAATTAAATCTGGTTTCTAGGGTTTTCTATAGAATAGAGTGGGGGGTTTTCCATAATATTTCCATAAGCAACTGATCTCCAGTTACGCATACATAGATAGGTTTGCACCTTCCTTGCATTAGTTTCTTTAAGACTGAATTCCTGCCTGCTTGTTCAGGCTCATCCATTAAAAACAACTGCCTTCAAATATTTGTTTGACTGATTGTTACAGGATTTTCCCTGAGAACTGAAATCAAGCTGATTAGTCTTTAATTTCTTGGCTCCTTTTTAAAGTTATACAGTGTTTTTGTCCTAACTTAATCTTTCAACGCTTCATCATTCACTATCGCTTTTCAAAAACAGTAGCTTTGTGATTACTTCAGACTGTGTCTCAAACATCCTAAAAGAAGATGATCTGGCCCAACCAATCTGGAACTCCTAAATTATATGTGGACTCCTTAATCTGCGTTTTCCTTACTATTCCCTTGATTTCCCTGTATCTATCTACTTTAGGCACCACTTCACTGGATTTTTAAATTGAAATCTAGGCCATACAGCATAAAAGTCTCTGTTCCTTGTTTTTAGATCATATGTACAAACCAAGATACATGCCAAGAGAATTCCCAAACCAGGCAGGGAGTTGTCTAGTGAATATAAATAGCTCCAGGGCTAGGCAGTCCTAGTAAGGAGGCAGATGTGGTTCACAAGCTAGGGATTACTTGAGTTCTAAGCACCTGAACTCCAGTTCAGGCAAGATTTAAGCAGACTTAATCGCTGTACTTACTTTATTCAGAAAGTCAATTTTTCATTAAAGAAAAAATAAAGAAAACAGATTGAAAACAATTTTATCAGTGATCTGCACAGAGGTGTGCCCTTTTTAGAAGTTGTAGACTAGATAAAAAGAAAGTGAAAAAATATGACTACTCTTTGCTTGGAATGAATACAGTTTAAACAGCATTAATTCAAATATGGCGATATTTCCAGATAATGTCAAAACTGGAGAGGCTGTAAACACTCAGGGAGGCTGGGCTTTGAAGTGAATATGGCCCTGAGGATTTTCAGGTAAGTAGGTGAGGTATGCTGTCAACAAATGCTGTCTCACAGGTAATGGGAGGGAATAAACAAGGTACAAAATGGTAAGTTAGAAAAATGGCAATGAAATGGTGTCCATTTTATGAAATCAAAGTCGTTTTCCATTTTGCAGCTTTTCTAAGGTTGTTTTTTCAGACCACACAGAGCTGTGACTGAAGAGGGCTCAGCATTTATAGTTTCTCATTGATCTGAGGGAGCTCAGACTGTCAAAGAACTAGGGGTGAAGTGAATTTCCTCCTGGACCTGGGCTCAGCTTCAATCAGGGAGAAGGAGATTCAGGCATGGGTTTCAGCTCACAGAGACTCAGCTCATCCTCAGAGAAGCTGTTGCAGAACAGAAGGGGCGGAAGCCAAGGTGCAGCACTGAGGTGCAGGTACTGCTCTGCCAGAGAAGTGTCCAGCCCTGGCAGCTGAGCCTTTTTCTCAGTGCACATTGAGTGGTCACAGCATACCTGGAACCACCTGAACTGTACTACAGGTCTGCTGCCACTTTAATGTCCCCACCTCTGTTCTTCAGTTGCCTTCAGCAATGTCTGAGAATATAACTGGGAAATACCCATGTGGGAACTTCTCTTTTAAGGTGTAACCTATGAAAACATTTGATTTATCAAGTATAGTAAAAGTAGTATGTCTATGAACTCAAATCAAGATCAAAGCCCCTTTGCACTTGTTGCTGTTCAAAGCACAGTGGGTCAAATTCAACCTAGAAGCAACCCTAAAAGCTAACCTGGCATAGTCCTTTTTTACATATTGAGCTAGGATTTATAAAACACAATCATGCCAACACTAGCAGGTCAGGAAGCATAAACTGAGTGCCTCTCAGATTGGACCTACTGAACATGCACGACAGACCTAATGGAAAGTCACTTTTTCAGACCAAACTCCTGGGCTACCAAAGACAGATCTGTCACTTAAGGAAGCATCAAATTATTTTCAAGGTTAATTCAAGTTGTTTAAACTTCTACACAGATGCTGCAAGGAGACTTTCCTTCCCCATAACATGAACTCACGACAAGAAAAACTGAGCATCTGCGCAGGCTTCCTCTCACTGCCTCCCCAGATAGGCAAAGAGACTCTTTGTGGAAGGAGGGTTGGTGACTTCCCCTCCAGCAGTGACAAACCGACCGCTGAAGCACAAATGATAATGCTCTCCACCCCTGGGAATGGCTGAATTCCAAAATGGAGATTTGAGTTCATACCACCCATCTGAGTCTGTGCATATGTATATACATTCAGGGCTACAGGTTGTGACACAGCTTTCATTTAGTTAATGAAATTACAAGCCATACAGTTAATTAAAAAAATATACCAAAAAAATCAAATTAATTTCAATGAATTCTTCCTCTCATCCATAAAAAGATCATGTTCTTCATTAATACAAACAGACTTTAGTTCCTGCTCAACTGTAAGAGGGTGGGTGCTACTCATTTTAGATTTTATTTTATCTCTTCTTTCATAACAAGTAATTCATACTTCATTGAGGAATCACTGGCATATTCAAAAGGAGGCTGGTGAGATAGACCAGACTTTAATGTTTGAATTAAGAAACTAGTTTGTTTCATGATTTAATCTAAAAAAAGTCTGGAAAAAAAATGTATTAAGCATAACTGTCAAACCATCATAGACCTTCCAGTTTGCCTGCTATCAGGGACAAAAGATGATCCGAGAATTTTTCTACATTGCATCTAAATTAAATTGTAATCAAACTGCTTGTTTTAGAATGAGGGAAAATCTAGAATGATCTAATTGTTAAGAGACCGTCATATATGCTGGAAATATATAAGCGCAGGCTTCCCTGAAGTCACATCGCTATTAGCTGAGAATATACCTCTGAGCACTGAGTTATACTGTTGCTTCCTTCTTTCTGAGTAACAGCTCCAACAGCTCTCTATACTTAGGGTCCCAATGCTAAACGACATTTTTAAAAGTAAGGAAGGAAATAAGATGTTATGCCATAATTTCTTTAAACAGTTTCTACAAGTCTGTGAGTGATGCTTTCTTATCTTTCTAAGATTAGAGATTTCTGATTTGAAATGGTAGATTTGTTATCACAAGTCATTTAGATTTTATTTAGGAAAAAAAAAAAAGCTTTTATAATGCTCAGTTCTACAGTGCTGGAAAATTAGGTGCTGGCTTTAGGTCAAAATTCATGATGGTGCATCTGATGCCTAAGGGTGTAGTTCCATATCACAGTATCTCTGCTAGCAAAGCTGGTTTGAGAGGTTCCCATCCTGAAGGTTTTGTTCCCACCACCACCCTCCTGAGTTTTCCTTCCTCTCAGTTGTGTTGATTAAGCTGTTTGTGAAACCGTGCCACAAAATGGTGTGAATGATCAAGCAGCAGCACAACTCTACAGAGAGCTGTACATGCCCATCTGCGGGGATGAGTGTTCAGGATTAAAGTAAGGTGGGACATTCTTTAACCAAGATTGTCTCTAGTGACAGTGGGAGGGAACATTACACAACAAGTGAAAAACATGTCAGGGGAAGAAATTAATGTATGATTTCAGGGTTAAGGCGTGGAAATTTTTTCTCTTATTTTTTTTCTAAAAGTCTTATTTTGAAGAAGTCAGTTCCTGGATGTGATTCACAGCACAGCAAGGTGGTAAGGGCTTGAGTGAGCAAACAGTACACCCTGATGTGTAAGGAGGAATCCCATAAGCAAATATTGCCACCCATTTTTTCATGTAGGAAACCACAGGGGAGGCTCCCAGTCGGAAGCGGGCAGTGAATCCAACTGCCTGAGGCAAACCATCAGGAACCAGCAGAATCATCCTCCTGCCCACCATCAGGACATGTGGCAGGGAAACACCGTGGCTCATTCTCCATTAAGATCTTCTGCTCCCTGCAAGTCACTGAAGGCAACAGTATAGTGAATCACTCTCCTGAACTCAGTTATCAAAATCCTGCCTATGTCATATTTTAGTGCAGGGGAGAGTGTTGGGTCTAGCCATTACCAACCTTTTGAGATATTCCCTCACTGACACAAGCTGGGAAAGTGGTTTTCTAACACAATAGGTGGGTGTTCGTATTATTATGGTGCTTAATCACAGTTTACATGACAGTTTATTGCACTTGAAACTATTATCGCAGATCCATAATTTAAAAGTGCCATATGTTTAGAATGATTAAATTAGCATTTCATTACAGCAAGGAATAAGGTGAGAGAGTCTTTCTTATTCAGTTATCATTAAAAAATATAATTTGATTAAAAAAGTGAAGAACTACTCAAAAAACCAAAAATAAACACCACAACCCTACAAACATCTATTACAAACTATCCTTAAACTTTACACTTTTATTCCTCAAACACCTCACAATGGCAAATATGAGAGGAATCAAACTTTTTCCCCTCATCTATCCGTGCAGCCACTCCCTAGAAGAAAACAAATCTACCAAAAATTCAAACATAAGAACTTATAAATGTGTAAGTCAAAATTTCCAACAAATGCAATCTAAGTGAATTTAAAAGCCAATAAAATTGGAGGAAAACCTAAGAAGAAGTTAATTTACACTTAAAACCCAGGATGGTGAGATGTGACAAATGAAACTGAAAACCCTCAGCCTGTTACACTAAAGTTTTATCAAACACTCTAAAAAATGGAGATTATCTTTCTAATTGCTATTTAAAGAAAGTGACAAATCAGTTTCATTGATTTTTAGACTCATAGCAGCTCTGTGTTTCTCTCGGAGTATCCAGAATCTTGGCACTTTTCTTTAACAGTCAGGTAGCTTAGCAAGGTACTGACATAGGTGTCACTCTAATTTTTGAAACTTTTTTTTTTTTTCNTTTTTCCTAGATGCACTGAATCAAGACCTAAGAGAGGATGGATGAGGAGCTAAACTAGAAAGTCCTGAATCTTGAATTTTCTAGGGTCAAACATTTTAAGCAAAATTCTTTAAAGAATTTTGGTATCAATGCATATGGATGGTGTCCATATGCACCAAATTTCAGCATGACTGCTCAGAGCTTGGTGTCCTTGGGCTTCTTTCAAAGAGCCTCTGACTTGCATTGCAGTTTAATATTGTCTTGCATTAATACATACAACAACATCTTTAAGCTATTTAAATCCAGATTAGTTTTCTCTTGATCCTTAATTATATACTTTCAAAACAAATTTCCATCTGTTCTTCTTTAAAGTTTCCAACATCTTATCTTGGGAAAGAAACATAACAAAATGCGGTCTATTTCCTTGATAATTAAATAAAATAAAATACAATCCATTTAATAAAATATATCCTTTTCCCAGGTTCGAAGGAGCTGAATTTCCTCCATTCTTGAGAGTTTACACATGGAAAGCCAAGATATTTGTGATATTTGTAAGTCTCCAGTTTTAACAACAGATGAACAGGGCTTTCTCCCGTACTCCTTGCTTCAGACACATAAGCTCTTTTTTCAGCTGGACCTAAATCCAAAATGAAACAGTACCTAAATATAGTCATCAGAATCTGTTAAGATTGATCTTAGTTAATACCATACATGCTCCTAGCTTCATTTTTTAATATATTTCCACAAAATAGATCTAACTTGTAAGAAAAATAGGAATCTGGAAGCTAATAATTCTTTTCATACCATGGACACTGAACCGCTTTCTTTTATGACTGCTATAACCCCACCAACAGATGGGTAAAGTGGTTCTGACAGACTATATATTTCCCTACATTAGTTAAAGCAATGAGATTTAGATCTTTCGGTGATCCGACAAGGATTGAGATAATACTACCTTCCATGGAAAATATCTTGAAAGATACATTTACAAATTATGTTCTTCGGAATTTTCCATTTAACTTTTAAAAATGAAATTGAAATAATAGAATCATAAAATCACAGAATGGTTTGGGCTGGAAGGGACCTTTAAAGTTTATCTAGTCCAACACCCCTGCAATAAGCACGAACATCTTCAACTAGAGCACTTGCTCAGAGCCCTATCCAGCCTGACTTTGAATGTTGCCAGGTGTGGGGCATCTATCACAGCTCCGGGCAACCTACTGCAGTGTTTTACCATGCTCATTGTAAAAATTTCATCCTTATGTCTGTTCTGAATCTAACCTGTTTTAGTTTAAAACCATTAGTACTTATCCTGTCACCACTGGCCCTACTAAAAAGATTGACTCCATCTTTATTACAAACCCTCTTCTAGTACTGGAAAGCTACTGTAAGATCCTGCAGAGACTTCTCTTCTCCAGGCTGAGCAACCCCAACTCTACCAACTCTCTCAGGCTTTCTGTATAAGAGAGGCGTTCCAACCCTCTGATCATTTTTGNCATATATGACTCTAGTTTTTTTTTGACACACAGGGTGTGATCTTGCATCAACAAAATACTTGTGCACATTCTTACCTTTACATATATATATTAGATACATTATCTATATATGTAATATATAGATCTATGTCGATATGTATATAGATATAATATATAGATTATATATATTTAATATAGA
>WEIS01058293.1:16739-31376 GCA_013389965.1 Todus mexicanus
ACTCTACCAACTCTCTCAGGCTTTCTGTATAAGAGAGGCGTTCCAACCCTCTGATCATTTTTGTGGCACTCCTCTGGACTTGCCCCAACAGGTTCATGTTTTTCCTGTACTGACTCCAGAACTGGACACAGTACTCCAGATAAGGGTTTTGTGTGAGTGGAGTAAAGGGGCAATATCATCTCCCTCAATCTGCTTGCCATGCTTCTTTGTTATAAAGTAATTTCCTACATGACTGGTTCTAAGAAAACCAGTAGGAGCTGAAGAGGGATTAACCAATAAAGAAAGGCTTAAGGGCAAATCTGCATGTAGAAATGCTTAAGGGCAAACCTACATGCTGCAACATAATTCAGTTCCATCTCATTAAATTAAAAGAGCTTTGATTGGACATTATACTGACTTAATGCATTGGCTTTTAGTATAGCAGTAACCATAGTGGGGAAAATATTCAGAATCTCTGCTCTGTGTTGTCTGCTGCAGACTGGCACGGTATGGGTTAACAGAGGGCATAGCACTGTGGTACCAAGCAACATCATCTTTATCACTCATTTCAGTAGGTCTTAATTCAGCTGCCCAATGATAATGATCAGGATTAACATTTCCAGCTGTTGTAATCTAGAGGGCATGGCATCCCTCTGCACAGGTTACAGTGGGCGAAGTCTCATTTTGCTGCCAAGTAGAGAATGTTTTGGAGAGGTGCCCATCTATTGTTCCTCTTCCAGGAGACAAGCACAGAAAGCCTAGAGCCCAGGAATAGATTTAGGGTCTGCAGTCTACTGTGACTGATGTCTTATCTATTGCATCTATAAGAAATCATATTTCCATAGTAATAGGAAAACTCTGGAAAAAAAAAAAATCTGTATATTTCCCAAACTTTTAAAACAAAATTTGGAAGGCAGCAGAATTCCAGAAAAAGAACTATACATCTTACTGAAATTGCAAATAGTGATAATTAGTATTTTCCCAACTATCTACTGTGCTTGTCGGGCACATTGTTCTATCTGAAGTACAGATTACAACATTTAAATAACAGCTTGTCCAATTCCAAAAATACATGTAGACTATGTTAAATATTTGGCAGAAATCAAGGCAAATCTCATGTGGAAATACTATGTCCAATTATGAAATTGCATGTCCTGCCAAAACCACCAATCCATGGTACAAGTCATTTATTTACTAGCAAATTGATTTTTTAGGTCCAATTCGAGGTATAGGAAATAACTGTAGACAAACCTTCTGTACTTCTACTTGCCTGGTGTTTAAATCAAAACTATATCTGAAAGCACAATGGGTGTAATTCCACTAAAGTTTGCTTTGTTACAAGGCTCTGAGTCAAAGGGTATGGTGTCAGGATCACAAGCTAAGAAGGTATAGGTCAGCACATTTACAGCTCAGAGTAAAACAGAAAGTATTTTGTGATGGTCTTTGAAAACCTATCAAATCTAATGCATAATTAAAAACAGAAAATAAATATGGATATATCTTAAGTGGATGTAAATGATCATTTATCAGAATTGTTATACAGCGCACCCCAAGTTTTATTTTTATTTTAAAATTGAGCTGTCAGATGAATCCTTCCTTGGACATCCTCAAGTGTCATTGTGTGATGATCACCTTCACGAAATTCTCCTGTTCTTCAAGGTTTATGAAACTTTGATGATGGGTATAGCACAGATTATGGCTGTACTGCCATACAGTATGTCAGTATTGTGTAATAAAGCAGGACGTATGGATACTCAGTGTAAATCATCTGGTAAAAGCACGGAATAGTGAGGTGATAAAGGTTGCTGACGGCAAAGTTATTCAGAATAATCAAATCTACAGTGAGCTGTGAAGAGCTGCAGAAAGCTTTCACATTACTGGAGAGACAGGGTGATAAAATTGCAAATGAAATTCAATGTTGATAAAAGCCAAGTGCTGAGGAAAAAATAACCCTAACTCTACATTTTCTAGTGGTACTCTACCTCTACTTCACTGATACCAGCTGTCATTTTTTCAGAGATGATCTAATTGATACATATTTAACTAAACTTTGAGCAATTGGTCTGTGCTTGTCTTTAGCTTTGAAAGCTGGTATTTTGCTTTCAGATCTGAATGTATTATGTGCCCAAGAGCTTGTTTTTTATTTTTCAAACTATATCCGTTGTCTAATGGAAGATATTAGTTCTGCTTACAGATCTCATCCCACTTAACTGAATATACATAATGAGCTCTTCTAATTGTATCCCTTGAAGACATCCTTGTTTTGTCTAGACCCAATCAAGAGCCACTAATGAACTTCATACATTAATGGTATGTACATGTTTGCATAAAATATGGTGGTAAATCTGCATTTGTGTATAAAATATCAAGTCTGATGTACTGGAAAGATTCACACACAGTTTTATGAAGTGTTCTCCCAGCTGAAAAGAACATTTTATCCTCCGTAAGTTAAGGATTTTAATGTTCTGCTGAGATGAGGAGAAATTCAGGAGAAGGAGGGCAGTTAATAGTGCAGCAAAAGACAGAACAAACTGTCTCTGGAATAAGCCACAACTAATGGGTGTTTTTGCAGGACACAGATTCACAATGTATTGTTCCAGAACTTCCCAAGAATACAAATATACAGTGCCATGTCAGCTGCAAAAGCCACTTGAAGCACTGGTAATGAAAGGGATGCCTATGGAAAAAAAATTCTTGCATGTGCCAAAAAAGCCCTCCATCCTCCAGTGATGTAGCAGAGAGTATAATTGAACCCAAATAGTCCGGGAGAAGCTTATGAGAACTCTAGATTTTATTTTACTACTTTCAGGAAAGTGATGTTAGCATCATTGTGAATAGTTCTCTGAAAGTGTCAGCTCAGTGCACAGCAGTAGTCAGAAAGGCAAATAAAATAGTATGAACTATTAGGAAAAGAACAGAGGACAGAACAGAGAGCATTGTTAGGCTGCTATATAAAAATCTAAAAGTTTGATGTGCCCATAGCTTGAAATCTGCTTTTCTCAACTTTGATGGCACTATTCAAGTACAGAGAAGGTTGTCCAGGATGAATGATGAGGGATGTGGAATGGCTACCATTTGAGGAGCAATGAGAGCTCACTATAGAAAGGTCTAAGGGAGATAAGGGTGCACTGTAAACAAATCCATGGGGGACAGATTAAACATGAAAGTCTGGCTGCAGCTCCAACATAAGAAATCCTCAAATCACTGATTGGTATAACCAGGCGGGATCTTACTATACTCACTTTGGTTCACTCCTTTCCTAAGCAGACAGTGCAGGTGAGTGCTGAAAACGGGCTCCAAGGTCAGGATTGCACCCTGATATGGTGCAGTTAAGCTTTTCCTACGCTAGCATGGACACACATTAGTACATTTGATCATCCCTAGGAAACCAGTAACCCTTGTTAGCTAACCAGAAGGAATATCACTTAGCAAATGTCTGTAGCAAGTGTTGAATATTCCTGAGAGAAAACTATGTTTCTTCTTTACTTTAGTTCCAACAAAGTGCTAGTCTTCACTATAGTCATTATTAATGTATGCTCTTTGTGCTTCCCAAAAGAGTGTGGTGGTGGGGAGAATGATTTATATATGCATCTCATCCCGCTCTGTGGACTAAAATAGTCCTATTATGCATCATTAACAGACAGCTCCTGATACACAGGAATAATAAATTAGCACCTGACCAAAAAAAAAAAAAAAAAGGTAAAGTGCACATTGTCTCAGAAATACTGACACTGAATTTTACTGTTGGATAATACAGATAAGCCACATGAAAGCTTAACAATATTCAGAAAGGTCTGAGCTCTGTCATTTACAATGTCCTGCTGGAGGTGTCTGAAATAAAACTAAAAAAACCCCAACAAACAAACACAACAAAAACAACAATAACAAAAAAAGGCAAAAAAACCCCAAAACCAACAACCAAAAAGCAGCAATCTACTAAAAGACAATCACTCAGAAATAATTAAAGTCTCCAAATGTTGGAGCTTTATTGGTTGAATACCTTAAAGAATTCATTGAAATAACTCCTGGCATCCACAAAACAGTCAAACTATAGTTTGTGAAATAATTTTACATTTTACACTTGTCTTGTTACATTTTTCCCAGGATGTTTATGTTTTTCTCTTCTCTCTCTGAGGGGAAAGGAAAGGTGGGCCACTCAAGTTATGTGATACAGTTATGCTAGAAACATGTGTGCAGGATTAACTTGCTCCCTACTCACACCGCTGCTGCAATTTGACCTATATAGAATTCAAACTGTGAATCCAAGCAGAGACTTATTTCTGCTTTGTCTGCACACAGTTGTGTGCTCACCAGAACACTGAGAATTTAATGTATTTTACTTTTTTAAGCTTTCTGTTCTATGGAGTTTTTTTCTCTTTCCTGACTTTTTAATTAGATATTTTTTATTAGAAAATAGCATACTTAAAACTGTACAAAATGCTTAGTCTATGCTGATGTATTTAGAGAGGTCACATGTGCCTGTGCTTAGTGTCTCACACTCACACGCACATATCCACACACATCTTGCAATGACTTTGGAGGAAAATGAAATATTTTTAATTGTATTACCAGACAGCAGGAACAATCTCATGACTTTCAGGCAGAGGTAAGCTCCATGGGCTGACTCGATTGAATAGGAGAGAGTTGCCCATTGTTATGTCTACAGAGACATGCCTTCAAGCAAGCTAGAAGTCTGCCTTGGCATGCAACCAGCCACTTCAAACCTTTTCTCTTTTCCAGTTAGTGCCAGCCGACTGGTGGGCAATTCCTGCCGTTGGCAGGGGCAGCTCTGAGGGAGGAAGGGAGGGAGGAAGGGAGGGAGGGAGGGAGGGTGGGAAGTGTGAGTCATCAACTCAGCCTGGTACAAGTTCTTTTGGTCCACAAACAACAGCACAGCTCCAGAGGGTGAAACAAGAGGTTTCTGCAACACCCTGCGGTGTACAAGCTGAAGGGCTCAACAGGAGGTGGGAGGGTTCCAGCCCTGGACTTCGACCTGAGCACTGCCCATGGGGCAGAACATGATGTGTGTTTCATATACGCTGCTTTGGCCCAGTCCTTTGAAACTGTAACAGCTCAGGAGTGCAGGGCTTTTCCATTTTGACACAGGTCATGTTAAGAGCTCTTGCAGAGCTTCAAGTTAACTAAACCATACTATCTTTTGCCCATGCTTCTTCCAAAGTCAAATAGAGATTACATTCCAGTCTGAACCTTCTGCAATGAAGCAAAAACAGAAAGCTTCTAATGGGAACCACAGGGCTGCTACTCTCAGGACTGAACCTCCAGCGCCTGGTCAGAGGTATACCACTAAAGATCCATTTTCATAAAGTCAAGTTATTGCTCAGATTTAGAAAACGCAGGTAAATTCATCATAGAATCATGATAAAATACCAGATTGGAAGGGACCTCAAGGATCATCTAGTCCAACCCTTAAATTATAATCCTCAATGTACTGACTTCAAGCAATTAAACTTAAAAGCTTAAAATAACTATTTCTGATTAAATGTCATCCATTATTACAACTGTGTAAAGTATTAGTTCCAAAGTAAGTATAATGGAGTATCTTGAAAACTAATGGACAGCTAAGAATCTTATTGCTACTTAAAAGACATTTTTTACTGCTTTCCCATTAACAATTGATAACTGAATATATCCCATTAAAAACAATTTCTTTGTGAAAATTACCCCAGATAATAAATTTACCTAATTTTAATTTCTAAGGACTCCAAAAAAGTTCTTATTTGACAGATTTTTATCTATTATTGTTTTAAGGAAAGAACAGGCAGTTATTTCATTCCATCTCTTTTTCTCTTATGGCGAAATTATTCTCTATGACTATGGTTTGACTACAGATGTATTCTCACATAAGACTCATAATACTACAAGTTTTTTTCTGGAAAAGTATAAATTATATTTTTGAGCAACACTGTAATTTTCTTTTGCATCAACACCTTCTTAGTTGTAGCTAGAAGAACACAATAATCCCCTCTAGATTAAAATAAGATTTGAAGACTTCTATGCATTTTGTATCTTACAGCTTCCCCTCCCAACATGTCCTACGGGACACATTGTGAGTCTTGAAAACTTTGATTCAAATGTCTGTCAAGGAACAATTTTTAGAAATAAAAACTCTCCAAAACAAATTGCTTTGAGGGGTCTAAATCAAATACTCGTGGAGGTTCATGAGAACAACTATTGTGGAGTTCAATAAGCTTTGAGTCATGGGACACAGGTCACTGGTACATGACTGAATAAATGTGGAGATGATGAAACACATTGAATACATCTTTCTAGAGCAGGCTGAGATTTGCATTCAGATGTACCAGCCAGCTGGAATACCACAGAGGAGCCCTCAGGTTCTGCTCACACCCAGTGTTTTAGGAGACACCACCCTCAGTTGTTATTAAATATACAGTCCCATATAAGAAGCTTTCAAATGCAAGAAGCTGATTAATAACCAGATTGTGACATTTAGCCACACGCCTAAAATTGGTGTCTGTGCCCTTCTCAGGATAGCTCCAGACAGACCATACCTGAGGTGGTGAAGTCCCTTCCCCACTGTTTCAAGCCCTATAGTATGGATGAACTGGTAATCTTCCTGGCATCTGGCTGCGCTTTTCCTATTCAGATTTCCAAATAAAGCAAAATTTGATGCATTTTCTGCTTTTTCTTGGCTTTTATTTGGACATCAACACACAGAGTATGGGTATGAGGAATACACACAATATTATTTCATTTTGCCTGACACAGACGACTTTCCCTAGGTATCTGCTGTAATGCTTCTACTGCTATGTTGAATGGGACAGAACACAGGAGGAAGGAGTTCGTCTTTTCTATTATCAGCTTCCTCCAGCTAAAACCACAGGAGCTGACAGGAGAAATCTTTAGAGCTGTCATTAGGAGGATGAATGTTAGTAAATGTGATGATTGTCCACTCAAATGAACCACTCCCGGAGACAGTACTTGCAAGTGACTGACCCTTGAAGAGGAAGGGAGTGATGAGCAATAGGTTATTTAGGAGGACACCATCATCTTTTGGTTATACTAGTTGTGAATCTCCTGAAAAGGAGACAAGCTGTCAGACTGCTCTTTTTAGATAGAAAGATATGGAAAAAAATACCAGATTGGATCAAAAGCAGAAAAAAATAGTCTTCCAGAAAATAACATATGTGCTAGAGAGAGAATGTTTATTTCCTTAAAGTCTTAATCACAAGGAATAAAAGACTGTTGGAAAACCAGAGGAAGAGATTTTTCTAAGGCTTTAGTGTTTTTCTCTAAAGTTATGTATGGGATCCTTGATAAAATCTGTATTCTGCTTCAACTGTAATGTTGGATCCCCGGACTCAGAATATCAATCAAAAGAGAGCTGTGGAAAAGTGTTGAGAATATTTTTGTGAAGAGGGTCAGAGCTGTTTCCAGGAGCCATGACAGTTTATTAAAAGGCCTAAAAGAACCCTGGAAACAGGCAAAGCAAACTAAGGAACTTCTAAACTAAAGAAAAGCCAGAGAAAGTGTCAGAGCTGCAACCTACTTAAGTCAAAGAAAGGTTGGAAGGTGCACAGGCCCCATGTGGTGGGGACCTTAACTCTAGCTGAGGACTTCTAGCTTTTGGTTCCAAATTAAGTCTTTGCAATTCTGTTCTTGTTTCTGACTTGCTGTTCATGTAGATATATGGATATTTCTTGATCTCTATAATTAGCATAGCAAAGCACATGAATGTTCCCATTTAGAGCAATGAGTCTATTTGCATGCTTAAATGCTTTATTTCACAGGGTTTATGAACCCCATCCAGCAACACTTGGTGAGGACAATGAAACTCTTTCCCCTGACATGAATGGATAGTGGTTTGGGTCTGGTAAAGGTAACTATTTATGCTTACCAGGCTGTTATGGGAAATAAGCACCAACCTTTTATGAGAAGGAAGTACAATTATCCCATACCAAGAAACCATGTCCCTCAGGCTTTCAACATTCTTCCCAATGAATGAAGCCTTATAATTACCTCCCCTACCTGTGAGAGCTTGCTAATATTGCATGGGTAAGACTCAGAGTTTAATATCTCTCTTTCAAAAAAGCAATAACAGCAACAAACAAATCCCTATGAGCAGCCTGTGGCTTAGAAATGATGCTGTGCTCCTGACACTATTACCTTACATGCAAATATTTTTCTCTCCTTTGCTCAATGTTTTTTTTTTTCCCTTAGTTTGCTCAGCTGGTAACATGAATATGCAGATGATCTAACACGAGTGGCTCAGTTATACCCCCCTGTAGGCGTGTCTCACCACAACTTCTTAGATAAAAGGATCAAAAGGGGATAAATAAGAAAGGATTTACTCGTGAAGAGGCACATTACTTCACCTGGGAAGACAGAGGACTGAGAAACTTTCTTAGTGCTCAACCATGCCACTGCCAAGTTGCTTTGGGTACACAATATTTTCCCTCACTGTCTGAAACAGATGCTGTTGCAATTACGAGCTCCTTTTCAGAAGACCTGCTATTGTGAATAAAGCATAATTTGCACAAACATGTGAGATCTAGAATAAGGTTAGTTGTTGTATCCTTATTAGAAGCATACAGATGTTACAATTCTGGTCTTCCCTTCTTTTCAGCGGTTCAAGAGTATTGGGCTAATGGTACTTCAGTGACATACATGCATTTTCTTCTTTACCCACATCTCAGCATCATGAGTAATTTTCCCAGATAGGGAAGTAAGTTTGGGAAACGTGGCCAAACTCTACTTATTCTGGTGAACTTGCTTGTTTTTACAAGCTAGGTTCAGCTACCACCAATCCAGTAAAAACCATAAATATGTAAGAGAGGTCCTCTTCAATTAAACTAGAGTTGCCTTGAAAACTCCAGTTGTTTTTCTCACTTACTGACAGAGACCTACTATGGGTCTGCCTTCTGATGTCACCAAATTAGACCCTCAAACACACCATAGAAAAGTCAGCCAGGAATAGAGATTTGTTGGTTTCCATGTGAAAAGATCACAGCACCCGATGGCTCTTGGCTGTAGTAGTATCCCCCCTTTCAGCATAAATCTTCCCCAAGGTGCAAGGGAAAACTGCAATTTCTTTTCCTATTTTGTCTGTGTCAGAGACATTTCAGTTTCCTATAGCAGTAGGGTGAGTGCGGTACGAAGGTGCAGAATACAAGGTTGGTGTTAGGCATTGGGTTGCCTGAAGGATGAGTAGGAGTGAGGTGTTTTGATGCAGCAGATGTTTTGACAGCAGATTTTTTGATGTCTACAACGATAACTGGACCTGTAAGCACAGTTACTCTTGTGCTACCCATCATAACCCTTTATTCAGGAGCTGCAAAGCGGTGAGGGGGCAGGAGTCACAGCTGCAGTAGCCAGCGCTGCCAGCACAGCCAAACACAAAGCCTTAGAAATGTAGGAAAAGGAGACAGTGGTTACTCTCAACAACTGTGACCTTTACCTGTTCTGTCCCTGCCTGGCTTGTCTCACATTCATCAGAGAAAGTGGATCAAAACAACTGTACAGCATTTGCTATTTAGTTCCTGCAGGACTAGTTCAGTAAGCCACATGAATTTATCAGAAAAGAGAATCTGCAGATGTTCTTATATGTCTTTATGCGGCAACTACAAAAATTGCTGTCAGCACCTCTACGTTGTGATGCGAAAAGATAAACACCAAGATCAATCTAACAATCCTAAATTAAAAAAAAATAATTTTGATAGTATAGATTATGAGACCTAGATTCAAATAATCACCAGAGCAAAATGCTGATCGTGGAGGACTGTCTGTTCTCTGGAGCAGAAATTTTGTGCAAAATTAAGTGTGCAGCAATGATTGCCGTAGGCACAATTTAATATTGCATTAAACATTAAATTACTAGAAACCCTAGCTGTCACTTTTTGACCTAACAGTGCTTGACCTTGTAACCTTAAAATTTTTAGAATTTCTTTCTGTTTCTCTGCTACTGACCTGGAAAGACCATTTGTTCTGGAGAAAAAAAAAAAAAAAAAAGGAATTGTAAAAGCATTACAAATTGCCAAATATTTTCTCAGAAAAATTGTTTTCCATACTGTGGGACTTAAATGCCCATTGCTTTCCATTGATCTGCACGCACCACGGTTTAATTTAAAAAAAATAAATAAATTTAAAAAGTCAGAAAATAGATTGAAGAGATAATTTATCTTCTGATTAGATAAGCATCCTGTCATAGATTTATTTTCCTCTGTTGGGTAGATGTTCCCTTCTTTACAAGCTTACTATAACTCAATTTTCTATTTCAGTATTACTCTTTTAAAATATTGGCTGAATCACAGTTTCAACAGCTAATCATATAGTGTCCTTTGAAATACCTCTATAGGTAGTGGGAGTTTATAAAAAATCTGTGAAAACTATGCAAAGTAAAAGCATCCCATACCGGAAGCTCTTTTCTTCCCATAGATGGCAAATATATCTGGGAAACATAGAACTCGCAAGTAAGGATTTTACAGAGTTTGTTTGCTTTAGCAGACAAGGTAGGATTCTTCTTTCTCCTTTTTTCCCAAAATTTCCTAGCAACCTGGTGACTTAATAATATTTTGAACAGTTACCCTAATAATTTCTACATTTTATATTATTTATTATTTTAATTGTAATATTTAAATATTTTGAAGGATTTTATTTTTCTCCTAAGGAGCTGTTTCCACAGTGGATCTGCCTGTGGCTCATGTAGCTCATGCTTTGGTAGTGACACTTCATGCTACTCACTTTTCACTTACTGCTAGAGTTACCACAGAGTAAACAGGGAAGACTTCACAGAGTCTCTGCTTTGTAAGGAAGCTCATGCTCAGCTCTGTCAATCCCAGTAAATAGTGCCTGCTTAACCACAGTCATGAGGGAAAGTCAGATGCCTAAAAGTGTTGTCCATTTGCTGGATGCCAAATTCTTTTCTCAGTTTTTGTGTCTGAAACAGTGGTATGTCTTCAGGGTTTCCCCTTGTCAAACGTGAGGTGATGAGCTGAGAGATGAGGGTCATATTTCTTAGTCTGTGTTACAAAGTGCAGTAGAAATAACACAGTTCAGTGTCTCACCTGTTTACTTGCAAGTTCTGATACTATTTTTGTCTGAACCGTGTTTCTTTATTTGATCTTCTTTTTCTTACAAGAAAACCTGTTACATAAAAACCATAGCTATTTGCCAGAAAAAAACCCTCACATCATAAAACCCCTTCCAAGTGTGTGAAAAGGAGGTGCTGGCAGCAATGGGAAGGATGAAGGTGGAGACAGGCAAAATATAGGATTAAGATTTTCTTACTGTAATTAATGATTGCACTGACATCACTGTGTTAGCAGTATGGCGACAGCATTTACTTTCCCATGGAGCCAGCCTGATTTTGACTAGACTCCACATCCAGCAGGAAACTATTTTTAAGGATGACCGAGTAGAACAAAACACATGCCGTGATGCCTCAGGATGAAATTCGCAACACTGTGCCCCCATCAGTGGTGCTAGTGAGTTAATCAAGCATGGAGGGCTGAGGCCAGTGCCTCAGCAGTGGGACAGGAGGGCAGGCTGGGCTGCAGTAGAAGGCCTCAGGGCATCCCTGCAGGGAGTCTCCATTTCTGCAGCCTCCTCAGGGATGGACACCCCAAACTGTCTGTAAGTGGCTGTGCCTTGATTCCCCGGTCTCCCCAGTAGGAAAGGGTACTGGCATCTCCATGAGATTAGTAAAAGGGACAGCGAGCTTCCCGTGTCACCTCCCTGCTCACTGCAGCACTCAGCATGGCTCACTGCTAACTGAACCTGGGTACAACTTTAAGATAATCAGATTACTTTTACTATGAGTAGAAGTAAACAAGTCATAAATAAACAAATAAATTAATAAAACCAACTAAATTTTTATCACCTTCCCCTCAGTCAAAACTCCTGCTTCCAGAATTTTGCAAGGTACTCATTTTTTGGAAGGGAAAAAGAGTTTTAATGACAGGATTTTTTTTCCTAACCCCACCCTAAGAGGCAAGGTATTACATCCTTGTAACGAAAATAGGTATTATTTGCTATTGTCTAACCCACTTGAAAGGCTCTGGTGTATTTCCCCAGTGCAAAGGCTTTATTGAAAACTGCAATAAGAAAACTTTGCAGTTTAAGCATTTTCACCCCTGGGACTTAAACTTCCATTTAGGCTTTTATTTGCTACAAGCCCAAAGAGCCTACAATGTCAGTGCCTGAAGAAATGAGGCTTAAGAGGTGATTATAGTTTTATGTGGAACAAGGGGTGTTATGAATCGGAAGACAGATGCTAAAAACTGAGTCAAATAAAGGTACCTACTTTGCACTTGCAAGATAGCACAACGCCTTCTGCTGTGTTGCAATCTTTTAATCTCTGTCAGCACATCTTGTACTACAAAATAAGTGTAGATCATGCATATGGATATATGGGAAATATTTATTTTAAGAAGACTACAAACTGCCATGCATACACGTATAATGTAATTAGAAAGTGCACCATAAAAGAACTACTTGAGGATTGCAGAAACTTCACAATATTGAACTGTCATATGCTAAAAATATCTTTCTGAATTAATTGTATAGACACCAAAATAC
Organism: Todus mexicanus; assembly: GCA_013389965.1. Lineage (NCBI taxonomy): Eukaryota > Metazoa > Chordata > Aves > Coraciiformes > Todidae > Todus > Todus mexicanus. The sequence goes on from WEIS01058293.1 coordinate 29,274, forward strand.
AGCTTAAATACTAGTAATGCCACTTATTGTCTTTTTCTTTTCTCTTAAGCAGTTCCCATAGATTTATTCACATATAGAGTTTATCCATCTACTGTATTTTGGTCACAGATACATTCATCTTCAGCATCAGGTTTCAAATTCATGAAAAGACCTAGCCAACGGTGAGTTAAACAAGGATAAAATCTGCAAAAAGGCATGTGCTGTGCATAGATAACCTTAGGAGGTGAGAGGGGAATGAGAGTCACAGGGAAATCTCTTCTTCTTTGGCTTCTTTGCATGTGCACTTAGGCCAAGGCCTGTCTCTGAGACTGAGGAAACAGCCCACAGGCAGGATGATATGCTCAGAGTGTTTCGTGAGCATCAGTGAACTCAACTCTCCATGGTGCAGAACCATGGGAGAGCCACAATCTTGCACTGGGTGTTTAATGGTAGCAGGTTTCTGAAGATGCCTTTTCTGGATTGTGAGAGCTGTTGTGGTGGTAAGGCACAGGACAGGAGGAGATTTTTTTTTGGCTACAAGAACCCTGGGTTAACTTCCTGGGTGCAAAATTACAGTTAATCTAGCGACCAAGTAAACATGATGATGAAGTAAAAGGGAGGATGAGGTCTGCAGGCATTTCATGCTTCTTCTACATATCGATTCTTTAGAATAAATTTGCATTCAGTTGTTACTGGCACTGCCAGACCTTTACTACAAAATCATGCTTGTCCCAGTCTACAATATTATTCACTGTATAGCTGATAAGATCTTAGAACACATACATTTCACTTACTAACTGTTTCCATTTGTGAGTAAATGCATATTAAGGACTGCTTCACTTCTCAGAAGGCAATGTAAGGGTGTTTACAGATTTGAATGCCTATGAAACAAATCTGTGAGAAGTGCAATGCTTCTCAAAGGTCAGAGAACGATGTCTGTAAGATGTCACCTCTTCCTGCCAACACATAACAGAAGACAAATGGGGATTAGTTACACTCTAAATCTGGGAAATATAAGAATAAATTTATCTGTGAAACCTAAATTTGAAGTAGGCGCCTCTTTGCCTAACTTGCAGTGTCTTTGTCATTGTCCCCACCCTCTTTCTGGTCTCTGGTGATAAACAGGCATTTTCAAAGCATAGTGCATTTTCTCCTCACAGACTCATTTAAAAATGGGTCAGATAAATTGCCTTTCAGAAGTGCCTATTTCTCTCTAGTGACTATAAAGGCAGTCTAGACGATTAGCTCAGAGACAGAAATCTGTGCTGTAAACTTGTAAATGAGGAGAAAGGAATCTCACCCTTGTGTCTATAGGACGGTCACTGCATTGTGCAGACCTTCAATTCCGTCACCTCTCTTCTCCCAGACAAATTCTGTGGATTATAAAAAATGGCTGAAGTGAGATTCCCAGGTCTCAGATTTTCAGTCCACAACCTTAAATTCTTCTGCATTCTCACTTCAGACACCTACAACCTTTTCTGAATCTGGCCCATGCAGGCTACCACATTACTATGCAAAAATAAGAGCAGCAGCAGTCTACGCTGGTGCACTGTAGCATTTATCTTGGTAAAATGTGCACACAGTAAATTGCATTCCTTTGGAGCTGAACTTGGCAAAAAATGTCACTAATACGGATGGGCTCCTCTGAGTTGTGCACTAGGATTTTATTATGGCTTTGATCAAGAGAGTTGCAAACAAGACTTCTTTGTCTTTCAAGACCAACTGTGTGTGTATTTGGGGAAAAAAAATGTCAATGCAAACTCTGAGTTTGTTTGCACTGATATTAGTCCAGACCACTTTATTGAACTCTTACTCCTCTTACAAATAGGCTGGATTTCTACCAGGGTAGGTGAATGTTAGAAATCAGCTCTTCATTAAAAGACTCAGAGCTGGTACAAGCATCACATTTTCATCACACCTCTGGTGATGCACATTAAGGTGTCAACATAATAAAACATTTCACAGAATGTTAGTGTATTTGGTGGATAGTGTTTACTTTTAAGCACACAAATAGTTATCTGTGCTCTGTAGGGATACTTAGGAAGTACGTGAATAAATGCTTGGTTGGACTGGCACCTGTATTCCCATAAGAAAGGTTAAAAAAAATGCAGAAGACAATACAGA
>WEIS01058295.1:3276-29603 GCA_013389965.1 Todus mexicanus
CGGTGGTTCCCAGCCCTTGCTTGTCTCTTGGTCCCTCTGCCGGGGCTCTCTGGCTCTTTCTCTTCATGCAGCAGCATCTTGGCAGCGTCTGAGGAGGCCTGGCACGAAGCGGAGCGCCGGGAGCATCACCCCGCTCAGCAGCCGCCCGTGCTCTGGAGCTCTGGTCTTTATTTTTGGGTGCTGAGCTCAGCGGGGCAGCGGGTCCCGTCGGTGTCGCCGGCTGACGTCGTTGCTCGCAGGGTACAGCATCGCCCAGCGCTCCTGCGTCACCTCGGCCCAACGAGCCGGTGGAGGTTGCACGCCTGGGTCAAGGTTATTTGAGCTGAGGTTGGCCAAGAGCCGCCTGCCCGAGAGAACAGGACAAGCCCGGCCACCCCTCTGCCCTCTGCACAGCCACCGTGCCAGGGGACGCTGCCATGAGGGGAGGCAGGGACCCCGCACCCCAGCTTGGGGCTCTCCCAACCAGAGGAGACTCCAGCAGGAGATGCGTGGTGGCTTTGGTCTGTCCAGCTATCCAGGCTGCGTTAATCGTTGGTGGAGCCAAGAGTATCCCCTAGTTTGTTGCAGCTTGAGCGCTCCCAAATGCAGGCACCCAATGGACTTCCCAGTTGGCACCACTTGAGCACCAGGGAGGGGTGGGATAGGCAAGGTGGCATGTGCTTCATCTTCTGCATGTGCTTCATCTTCTGCATGCCCGAGGTGGGCAGTATCTTTCCACTCGAGCTCTTCTTGATACAGCTGGAAAAAGTGGAGGAGCTTTCCAGTGCCTAAAGCCCTTCTCCAGGTCTGAAGCAGAGACTGTGGTTTTGGAGAAGAATGTGGGTGGAGAATGATAGCTTGGAGCTCTGTGTGGTGGTGTGGACAGTATGCCCGAAGATCTTGGCCATTTTGTAAGTTGCAGTGGTTGGGAGTCTGCAAGGTCCTATGCCCCAGAAGATGTCTTAGCTTTCTTTGAAGGAAGCAAGCTCTGGACTTCTTTGATCGACTCTGTGGAGGAGCATCCCGGTGGCATCTCAGCAGCTGCGCTCCCCCCAGAAATGCCGTAGGAGATCTGGGGCTTGGCGCTCACCTCTCTCTCCTCCCTCTTTCCCATTTTTCTTTGAAGCTCACTCTTGTGGGATTTTTCCAAAACTCAGCCCCTGAGTTTCTTATCTTTCTTATCGCCTCAATGTTCTATTAATAACAAATACAGAAGAAACTTTTTGGCTTCTAGGAACATGTTTTTGTCTTTTACAGGAGCAACAGGTGCTTGCTGCTTATGTAACACTTTGGAAGTCGTGCAAAAAACAGCAGCTGGCAGTTAACTTGCTAAATGTCATTTTGTGAACCTGTTTCTTCCCCCTCCCTCCCCCGTCCCAATCTTTTCCCCCCCTCTGTGCTTTAATCTTCTTACAAAACTCAGAAATTTCCTGCTATCCTAGGGAGATTAATTGCTTTACATTTCAACATGTGTTTGCTTTATGCTAATCCTTTTGCGCCGCAACCAATTCCTTTCCAACCTGCCCTTCCAAGATGACCCGAGGTCGCGTGGTTCTGTCCGGTTAAAGGAGCTGCTTCGACTCCTGGAATCCTTGAATGGCTTGGGTTGGAAGGGAACCTGAAAGATCATCTAGTTCCAACCCCCACCGCCACGCGCAGGGACACGTGGAGCTTCGTACTCCTCTGCCTATCGCAGAGCTACAGACGTTTCAAAACCGAGCGAATGTGAAGGCAGCGATATCCCCTGGCTGCTGCTGCTGCTGCTGCTGCTCTCACGCGCACCCTTTTTTTTTTTCCCCTTTTTTTTTTTTTTCCAAGGTGTGGGACAACTCCTACTTTCCATGAGGTTTTGATTGGCTTTCGAAAGAGGCTGTGTCCTATAAATTGCCATCTCCCCTCTGCTTCTGCCCGATCGCCGGCTGAAGGACAGGTGAGTAGGGAGGAGGAGAGATTTCTGCATGTGTTGCTTAATCCTCGACATTAGCGTCGGTTGTTAATTTAATTTAGCGGGGTGGGGGAAATAACTTCCATGTCGCTGGATCAAGCTTTCTCATTTTACTGGATCTAGAAAATAGAAGAGCTCATTTCTAATACCAGTTTGGGTCAATGAGTCAAACTGGTGAGTGAGAAACTAGTCAAAAGTTAATATAGTGGGTGTGGGGGGGAGTTGAAAGACAATATAGATGTATAATTTTTTCCCTCTCCAGTTCCTAACAGTACAGGAGTATTCCTCTTTGGGATAGTAAGAAGGAGAAAGCCATTTAAAAAAAGAAAGGTTTTCTACATCACTTGAATATAATTTGTTTCCAGAGCTGTTAAAAGCTCCTTGAAATTATTTAACATGGAAAACTCTGATCTAGCAGAACTGGCTTTTCAGTACACATTGCTTCTGTGAGTTAAGCACTGTGGTGGAACTACCTTTTTCCCATGGCTCATTTGGGGAAGACTTTTCAAGGCTCGCTATTAATTTATATATATATATGTGCATTTATTGGCAGCTTTAGAATTGAATAGCTAGTTACGTAACATTTTTTCTTCCTCCTTCATATTTGAAATAGAAATGAACGCACGTCACAGGTGGGATTTTTGGCTGCAGCTGGGCAGCTTGGTGAGCCCGGGAGGGTTCCAGAGCCTGGTGTAAAATGTGGTTATTCTTCTTCTGAGTCAGTCTAGACTTGCAAGTAAATTCTCAACTTAATCCTCTGTGGTTTCAGTCCAGGTGCATTTGGAGAAGTCAGTCCAGTAGGTGGGAAACCAATCTGAGCCTGGCGTGGCAATTTTAATAGCAATTAACTTTAGTCTGTACTTCGTTTATAGAGCTCAAAATGCCTTTTCAGGTACTTTAAGGGGAAGTTTTTCTGCAACAGAGACCAGTGAGTCTCTTCTGGTGCTGTAGGAGGTGTTTATTATCCCGTTCTGAAACAAAAAGAGGTTATTGTGGCTCTTTAAATGGCCAGCACTGCCCTTCAGCACTCTTACATTGGTTTCTTAGGGAGAAACCTATTTTGTGAGAGGGAATTATCTGGATATGTGTCCCTGACACCTTCTTCCCCTGCTCACCTAACTATTTTTGCACCTATTGGCTGGTTTCAAGTAAGCTTGGCAGGGCATGAGTCTGAAAAATAGCAGGCATATGTCTGGTTTGTGATTGTGGGCTTGCAGGGGTGTGGTAGGTTAGCCTTGGCTGAGTGCCAGGTACCCCCCCAGGTCAGTCTCGCTTGCCCCCCCACACACCTCCCTCAACACAACAAGGAAGAAGAGAATAAGATAGAATCAGTCCGTGGGTTATGACAAAGGCAGTTTAATTGGAAACAAAAAGAAAAGCAAGACCGTGCGTGCAAAGTGAGGCAAAGCAAAAATACAGAATTTATTCTCTCCTTCCCATAGCAGGTGATGTCTGACCTCTGCTGGGAAGCAGGGCTCTGATATGCATAGCGGTTGCTCAGGGGACAAATGTCTTCTCCTACAGATGCCCCCCCTCCTCCTCTTTTCCTCCAGCTTTTATTACTGAGCTGATGTCATATGGTATAGAATACCTCTTTGGACAGTTTGAGTCAGCTGTCCTGACTGTGTCCCCTCCCATGATCTTGTCCACCCCATCCCCCTGGCGCTGTGCCAGCCCTGCTCAGCAGCAGTCACAACACTGGTGCTTTATCAACAGTCTCACAATACAATAAGAGCTGCTATGGGGACACTAACTCCAGCTCAACCAAACCCAATACGAGGGGAGAGAAATCTCATGAGTGTCTTGGCTGAGCGTCGCAGAATAGTTGTGATTCGAGGGGACCTCTGGAAGTCACCTGGGCCAACGAGCAGGGACCACCCAGAGCCAGTTGCCCAGGACCACATCCAGATGGCGTTTGAGTATCTCCAAGGATGGAGCCTCTATCACCTCTGTGGGCTGCCTGTGCCAGTGCTTGGTAGCCCTCACAGTAAAAAAGAGTTTGCTGATGTTGAGAGGAATCTCCTGTGTTTCAGTTTGTGCCCGTAGCCTCTAGTCCTGGCCCTGGGCACCACTGAAAGGAGCCTAACCCCATCCTGTTTGCACTCGCCCTTCAGATGTTTATATGCATTGATAATATCCCCCTGGAGCATTCTCCTCCCCAGGCTGAGCAGTCCCAGCTCTCTCAGCCTTTCCTCATAGGAGAGATGCTCCAGTCCCTTCATCATTTTGGTGGCCCATCAGCAGTATAAGCTGAACTTTGCTAGTCAAGGCTAGAGGATCAAGACAAGAGAAAGGTGTCATAACCGCTTTGGTAGCAGTTAGTTACCTCTGAGGTTGGACCCTCATGAAATGCGGCTTCTTCACTTTCCATGCTTCAGGAATAGCTTGTTTGCTCTTGTTCCATAGGCGGAGTTACATGTAGGTATATAGGGTTGGTGTAGGACAAGGAATGTCAAGAGACTTGTGCCAAGCTTAGAGAAGATGGAGTGGTGGCTTCTGTAGTGTGGGACAGGAGAAATAAAAACTTGAATAGATCAAACCTCTAATCAGGGGAATCGATCCCTCTGAGAGGTTTGTGTCTGGGAGGCGTAGCAGAGTTAATTCATCAGGATACTAACTGACCATGCTTCTCAAGTTTAAAAATGCAGATGTGACATTTAATAATGCCCCTTTTTTTGGTGGGGGTATCTGATGAAGCATGTGACAATAGCAACTATTTCACTCGCAGGACTCCTTGAAGTACCAGAAAATTCTCAGCCCTGCGTAAGTGAAAGGAACACCCATGTTAATTACATGTTTGCTTTTCTACCAGAATTGATGCTGCTGGAATTCATCAGCAGCAATTAGCCACCGTCATTTCTTGCTGTGGCCTTCCCTCTCTCGACGCTTTTTTTAATAATACATTCCACAAAAACACACGTGAGGAAGGAAGTGGCTGGGGAATCTCAAGCCAGCAAGTTTGAATCACATCTTCATCTGGGAATTTACTTATTCTAGCGCTTCGGGAAAGAGAGTTACATGGTGGGGGGTGAGGAAGAATTGAAGAGATTGTGCCTTAAGAATTGTATTTGAAGGAAGCAAACTGGAACCCCAGAAAAGACCAGCTGTGGATGCACATGTGCTTTATTTGGGGCACATTCTTCTCCATTTCCTTGCCCAATATGAAACATTTGGGGACAAAGGAAACCAAACTTGCACATAGCTTGGGGTAACTTCGGGATATCTTAGCAATGAACCAGTCGTGTCTTCTTTTCTTTTTTTTTTCTCTTTTTCCTGAGAAATACTTGGGGCATTTTTCTGAGTCCTGGATAAATACTTCTCCTTTGTTTGCTTCCTGGGTACTCGTCCACCAGCATGTTAAACCTGAGCAAAGCAATGCTCTCTGAAGAGATTTACTGCCACCTCCCTCGGCTTAGTGGAGTCCTGCTGATGCAATACTGAGGAGGTTTGCTTATTCATGGCAGTCGGCGAGACTTTCCCTCACAAGCACCTACAGTGAAGCTGTGTAATCGCAGCAGCTGAACTTGCTGAATCCCGTATTTGTTGTTTTTTGTGCTTGAAAATCATGGTTTTCAAAAAGGCTTAAGCTCAAACTGTCTTCTCACTGTTCATTATCCTGGACTCTGTGCTGGGGCTGAGGATATTTCCCTGAGCTCTCTCTGGTGAATACATTATTCATGTTACTTCACAGGCTGTTTCTAGTAGACGTGGCTCCTTGCTTGGCACATCACCCAGGACTTGGATTGCGTCAAACTTCTCTGAAACCCTTCAGAGTTTTCTAAGGGCGTTTGAAATATTTAATAGGGTTGAGTCATCTGTGACTAATCTTTTCACTTGCTCTCGCAGCACATTTGAAGAACGAAGATGCCAATCGTCAGAAACGTGAGCAGAGCTGTCAGCCAGGTGCTGCAGAGCTCTGGCTGTGGATGCGGCATTTCCATCGTGCCGGTTCGATGCATTGGAGTCTCGCCCCGCCAAGTGGCCTCTGATGCGAGCTTTCACTCGGTTACTTTTGCCGAGACCGATCATCCTCGGGTGCTAATTACAGGTCAGCATTCCTATTGTAACTGTATTCCTGCTCCAGCTTCTCAGCTCCACTCCGCTCCTCCCTCCCTGCTGAGCAGAATAATGGAAGCAAAAAGACTCGAAATATTCTGGAATTGTTATGATCTTTCCCATATGACGATGAGATCAGAGTCCTGTGTGAACTTCCCTGCTACTTTTATTTCAGAAATCTCTTAGAAGCAGTTCATTGTGTTTTCCTTGAGAAAAATATAGAAGCTTTCTGACTTGCTGAGAAAAATAGTACTCATTGCTTATGTGTGATACATGTAATAATGGAGCTCTGTAGTCTCATATAACTTTTTTCTCTGATTTTTGTCTTTCATGTGTTGCCTTTTAGGTGGTCTTGGCCAGCTTGGAGTGGGACTTGCTAAGCTTCTCAGGTATGTCATAACTCTCTGACTTGCTGCTAGTGAAGAGTCCGAGCTTTAGCCATCACTTCTAGAAGCAATAGTTTTCTGGAAAGTTGTTTATGAAAGTATCCTGGATCCTTATTTTGCCTTTTAGTTTTGTAAATCACTTTTCCTTTTCACCATCTTTTTACTTTTTTACTGCTGTGCTTGGTTTAGGTTCACTGATGTACCTTCTGTCTGTACATTGGTCATGATTCCCAAAATAACGCAATTTTGTTTAAGAGGTGAGCCGCTGAGTTCAATTTCCTTCCAGTTAAATGGAGGTATTCAGAATCTGAATCCTCAGAGGGTGGTCAGTTCTCCTTTTTCTAGCAGGCTGGATTTGAGCACTCAATAGGGAGACGAAGGCTCTGATTTTATGCAGGTCCTACAGGAGAGAAAAAAGTACAAGCATCAGCTTGAAAACATACATCATCCTTTGCTAACTACTCAACTGTTGGGCTTTGCAGCTGCTGAATTTTCTCTCTCTGAGAATTTCGATTTTATATCTTTGGTAATAGAATCATAGAATAGAATCTTGCCAATTCATTGATTTCTTCTGTCTAGTATTAGAATCATACAATGGTTTGGGTTGGAAGAAACCTTAAAGTTCATCTAGTTCCAACCCCCCTGCCATGGCAGGGTCACCACCCACTAGACCAGGTTGCTCAAAGCCCCATCCAACCTGGATTTGAGCACATCCAGGGATGGCGCATCCACAACTTTCCTGGGCAACCTGTTCCAGCATGTCACCCTCCTCAGAGAGAACTTCTTCCTTGCTTTTAATCTAAATCTCCCCTACAAACCTTGTAAAAAGTCCAGCTGTCATGTAGACCCCCTTCAGGTGCCATATTTGGTAGAGTACAAAGAAAAAGTAAAGATTTAGGATAAGAGATCTTGGAATTTTTTATGATTTGATGAAAGATGAACAGATGCAGCAAAAGGGGTAAATAAAAAAATATAATTTTTTCTGTTCCCCTTCTTCACATACGCTGTCACTTTATTTTGTCTGTGGTGTCCTTTCAAGAAATGTAAGATGCTCTGAGAGCTCTCCCTGGTTCATACCATTGTCCATATCCACCCCTCCTCAGCTCCAGAGTATAGTTCCCATATAGTTTGTGGCTGAGGATTTGGGCTACGACCAAAAGGCAGCAAATTCCCACTGTGTTGCAGTTTGAATGTTTTCTACTGATTCTGTGACATACTTAAACATCACCCAGATACTGGAAGGCTGGAATGTACTCCAGCACCATCAGACTTGCTCTCTGCCTTGTTTTGATTAGAAAAACCCAAGGCAGCGATCGCTTAGTTGTACTTTCTCTATACAAAAGTAGCTGCAGTTAGAGTGAGCCCTGTGGGTTTTTTGTTGCCCACAAGGGAGTAGATGATCTCTGGGTAAACTTTTCAGAAAGAAGGGTCAGGAAGGTCTTTCTTTTCAATGCATTTCTCTATCCTTATGCAGTCTTTTACTGCTCCTAGAGGTAGTTTACTGATTTCCTAAGCCGCTACAAGGATCGGTAGGGCTTCTTTTAGTGCAGTAACTGGTTTCATTGTGGAAATTATTGTTGTTCTGATACTTCTGCAAAGCAAAATAGCAGCATAGCAACTTGCGAATTATGTCGATGACTGTGGACTCACTGTACCGTGTGGGTATTTTTACACAGGAAGCGCTTTGGAAAGAACAACGTGATCTTGTCTGACATTAGAAAGCCTGCGGATAATGTTTTTTATAGTGGTAAGTGACTGGGGAAGCATATGGAAAAAAATACCTTGGCTTTCCCTCTAATGTTGATGTACTAATTTCCAAAGTCTAAATGATAAGTGAATTAAACTGAAGCCATTGCTGTTTGAAAATTCTGGACAATGTCTTCCTACTCTGGAATCTTGCCAATGCATTTATTTCTTCTGTCTATTATTAGAGTCATAGAATAGTTTGTGTTGGAAGAGATCTTAAAGATCATCTAGTCCAACCCCCTGCCATGGGCAGGGACTTCTCCCACTAGACCAGGTTTCTCAAAGCCCCATCCAACCTGGCCTTGAATGCTTCCAGGAATGGGGAATCCACAGTGTCCCTGGGCAACCTATGACAGTGTCTCACCACTCAGAGTGAAGATCTTCTTCCTAATTTCTAATGTAAATTTCCCCTCTTCCAATTTGAAGCCATTCTATCACTACAAGCCCTTGTAAAAAGTCCCTCTCCAGCTTTCTTGTAGTCCCCCTTCAGATACTGAGAGGCCCCAAGAAGGTCTCCCTGAAGCCTTCTCTTCTCCAGGCTCAACAGCCCCAACTCTCTCAGCCTGGCCTCGCAGCAAAGGGGTTCCAGCCCTCAAATAACCCCCATATTCCCTTTTTTCTAAATACTTTTCTGTGCATTTTTTCACCGTTGCCACTTTATTGATCAGAATCACTACACGAGTCAGGCTGAGCTTGGCTCTTGTGCTCCTGCTGTAAAAAGAGAGGCATTTATTCTTTTGGAGGGAACAAGTTGAAAATGAAATCTGTACTTTTTATCCATGCTCAGGCAATTTTTGTGGTAAGATGGATGGAGAATAGGATTTCTGGATTCTTCTGTTTTCATTAGAAACTTGCATAAGTTTTTTTCACCATTGCTGTTTAATGATGTATTTGAATAGTGTACACTAGATGTTCCCTGTTTTCATGCTGTTGACTAGATAAAACAAGAGTTCTCACATCAGTCTGTTATTGAGGTAAAGGCAGAAGTTTTCCTTCATTTCTCCTGCTTATTTAGTAATTTATTGAGCACTGCTGTTCATTGTGCGTTCTCCTGTGCAGTCAAATCCTGAACAGATATATGGTCAAGACTCAGCAATTTAAGTTTCATGTAGAACTTTTCTTTACATCCATTCTTCTTGCCATTCAATTTCTTGCTGGTTCCATTTCTTCTAGGTCCTTTTATCTACGCGGATATCTTGGACTACAAGAATTTACGTGAGATAGTGGTGAACAATCGGATAACTTGGCTGTTCCACTACAGCGCTTTGCTCAGTGCCGTTGGAGAAGCGAACGTCCCCTTGGCCAGAGCTGTAAATATTACCGGTATGTGACACAGGTTTTGAGGTCATGACCCCTGCAGAGGCTTGAGAAAGTGCAATGGGTGTTCTGATAAATCCTGTGGTTTGTTCCAGGTTTACACAATGTTCTGGATATTGCATCTGAGCATAATTTGAGACTCTTTGTTCCAAGCACTATTGGGGCCTTTGGACCCACCTCCCCTCGAGATCCGACTCCTGATATCTGCGTTCAGAGGCCAAGGACAATCTATGGAGTCTCCAAGGTTCACGCTGAGCTCATGGGAGAAGTGAGAATTGTTCTTATTTTATTTATTTCATGAAAGTTCTGGGAGAACTTAATTGCTTTTGTAAGATTCCTGACTGCAGTGATTTCTTTTCCCCATTCTATCCTCCCTTCAGGCTTTAGTACTCTGTAGTAGTCTAAGGCAGCTCTTATGGACAAATATCTTTTGAGCATTGCTGGAAAAAGTACAAAGAATTGGAAGCTGGCAAGCATCTAACTTTGAGTATCATTTCTTTCTCTGGTTCTTTTGACTTTGGCCTCTCTGCCTCATCTGCCAATACGAATGGCATTGCATAAATGACAGTGTACAAAGCCTTGTGAAAGCAGGCTGGGAAGTGATGGCTTCTGCCCCCTTCACCCACAGAAAGACTCTAAAGTCAAAGTCCTGGGAATCTGCACATGAATCATAGAACCACAGAATGCTTTGGGTTGGAAGGGACCTTTCAAACTCATCTAGTCCAACCCCCCTGCACTGAGCAGGGACATCTGCAACTAGAGCAGGTTGCTCAAGAGCCCCAGCCAACCTCCTCTGTAATGTTTCCAGGGATGGGGCATCGATCACCTCTGTGGGCAACCTGGGCCAGGGTCTCACCACCCTCAGTGTAAAAAATCTCCTCCTTCTCTCTAGTCTAAATCTCCCTCTTTTAGTTTCAAACCATCACTCCTTATTCCTGTGCCAACAGGAACTGGTAAGAAAACTGTCCCCATCTTTCTGACAGGCCCTTTGAAGCACTGAAAGGCCACAAGAAGGTCTCCCTGGAGCCTTCTCTTCTCCAGGCTGAACAAGCCCAACTCTCCCAGCCTGGCCTCCCAGCAGAGGGGTTCCAGCCCTCGCAGCATTGCTGGGGCCTCCTCTGGCCCCGCTCCAACAGGTCCCTGTCTCTGCTGTGCTGAGGACTCCAGAGCTGGACCCAGCCCTGCAGGAGGGTCTCCCCAGAGCAGAGCAGAGGGGCAGGATCCCCTCCCTTCCCCTGTTGCCCACACGCACAACTTCTCTTTTGGCTTTTTACTTTTTTAGAGACATAACATTGTTATAAAGCTGATATTTTTACATACAGTTTCCTAACACTTGAAATTTATGAGGGGCAGCGGCAGATCTGAAGACTGTAGTAACCTGAAATGTCTCACAGACTCAGGATTTTTCAGTTTCTGAACACTGGATCTAGACCCTACCTTAGAAGCCAGTCCATATCTATAATCCATATCTACTGATGTGGGTATAAACTGGAAAAGGGCAAGTGGGGAGATCCACTACCTGGCAGGGAATGGAGGCTTTTCAGTAGATCCTTTCCTTTCATCCCTGTCAGGGGATGGTTAGAAGCGGGGGTTCATGCTGTGACACATTTTCCTTGTGACATCGGTGAGTTTGGCCTGCTCTTGATGTCTAAAGCTTCGTTTCTCTCCTCCCCCTGCAGTATTACCATTACCGGTACGGCCTAGACTTCCGCTGCCTGCGCTACCCAGGAATTATATCTGCTGACTCGCAGCCTGGCGGGGGAACAACTGGTAAGTGACTTGTGCATAGTTCTCAATGTCGCTGGCAAGAGCAGTAAAAACGAGCCAGTACAGTGAATTTTGAATGTGTTTGTAGTAATTTCATCTATGCTAATATAGAGCATCAGCAAAGAGATGCTGTGTCAACAGTGTTACCACAATACTTCTGTCCACTCCAGCCTAGGACATAATTCCATAGTTTTTGCCTTTAAACATCATCTGAGAGATTCTGGATTAATTAGACTCATTGAGAGCATTTCCTTTTGAAAAATTTAAAGCTCCACTGTCTTGCTGCAGTGTCAAACGCTGGAATAACATCGGGTGGCTCAGAACGACTTAACTCCTGCTGTGGTATGTAAATCATACACAGTTCTGCTGCTAGATTTTAGACAGAGGACTTAGGGGTGGTCTGAGGATTGTTGGCTGTCATGAAGCAAACGACAGATGGAAGCAGCTGAGCTCACACATCCATTGTTCTTCTCCCTAGATTATGCTGTCAAAATTTTCCACGATGCCATAAAGACCGGCAAATTTCAGTGCAACCTAAAGCCAGACACTCGGCTGCCTATGATGTATATCGATGACTGTCTGAAAGCCACCCTAGAAGTCATGGAGGCCCCCGCACAGGCACTGACCATGAGGACATATAACATCAATGCCATGAGCTTCACACCTGAAGAGCTGGCGCAAGAGGTGCAGAAGCACATTCCTGAGCTCGAGGTGACCTACAATGTGGATAAAGTCAGGCAGGCCATAGGTGAGTATCAGCTGCTTCGACACTGGGTAAGAAAAAATGTTATTTTGAATGAATTTCTGCATGTTAAGGGCAAAACAAAGTTCCTTTGCTTTTTAGGCACTTGCCAATTGCTCCTGTACGATTCAAGTCTTGCAGTTTGAAATTCAGCTTTAGTAGTTCAAATGACCAGTGATGGTACATCTTGGAGTTTAAAGACCTTTTCCTTAAACCTCATACTCCTTGTTTCTTCTCTCTTTTTCACTGCAGCTGACAGCTGGCCAATGAACTTTGATGACAGTAACGCCCGGAGGGATTGGGGTTGGAAACATGATTATGATCTCCCTGAGTTGGTGACAACGATGTTTAGCTTCCTTGGGTCTGACTCCAGGATTGCTCAAGCTAATTGAAATACTTTGTCAGATGTTTCCAGATTTCCACAGAGGACCAGGAAGAAAGAGCTGAGTTAGTTTATCATTTTCTGAGTCTTAGAGCATGTCAGTTATTCATTTTCGTAAGTAGCAGTAGAGTTGGGCAGTAGTGTACTGTAGCTGGAATGTATGATTAGATCAACATCGTTTGGTGCTGTCTCTCAGCACAGCACCAATGACAAACACAAAGAATTCTTGAACTTTCACACTTAAGCAGCTAGAAAAACAAACTAGCAAACAAACAAAAAAAAGGCGCTTACTTGTGGCTGATGACTCTCCAGTCATTCCTGCTGTGCCTGCCTCTTCTTTGGCAAACAACGTGGGGCGATGGTGTCAAACCTGGTGTTTCGAGTGTATCCCGCAAAGTTAACGATGGGTTTTTCATTTCACTGGTGGAGGACGTTAGGTCATAGTAACATATGATCCTCTCTACTAATTGCTTGCAAAAAGAGAGATCAGAAGAGCTACTTCAGGTTTTCAAATTGGAGGGGTCATTGCAATTCTAGTTTGAAATCACACTTTGGTCGATAGTTCCTATTTTTATATATATGTGTATGCTGTTTAAGCATACACTTTTCTATACGTAGGGCATACAAAGTAGCATTATTCTTTGTAATGCTTATAAATGTGAAGGGGAATAGGACTTGAATTCTCATTATGCTTTAAAAACACCCCGGGATTTACAAGCAAAGCTTTGTCTTGTTCTTGGAAAGTGCTACATCCTTTGATTTATCCTTAGAGGCAGATCTGAAATGTGAAGAGCTGTTACACGTATGTGAATCTGAAAGGTATTTCAAGGAGGTGATGCCCAGGTATGGGTTAATTCATGCTACTTTTGGTTATACCAGTTGTTTGCCGTGCTCACCGAGGACAAGGACATACTGCCTGGAGCAAGCTTTAAAGGTGGGCTGATGGTGGAGTCTTACGGTAGAGTCAAGTCAGCCTTTCAAATCTGTTCGTGTTCGCTACCTTTTCCATGCGCAC
The DNA here is from genome assembly GCA_013389965.1 of Todus mexicanus. NCBI lineage: Eukaryota > Metazoa > Chordata > Aves > Coraciiformes > Todidae > Todus > Todus mexicanus. Next base: position 16,612 of record WEIS01058295.1, read on the forward strand.
TCTAAGTGTATTTGTAGATGCTATTTATGTGTAACTGTCACATGCTTTTATTCTTCAGAGAGGGATCCAGAAGCTGAAACCATCTTCTAGCTACAGTTAAGGGCTGTTCTGCTCATTGAGTTTCATGCACAGGAAATTCTGGGATTAACAAGGGAGTCTTAGTAGATGCATGCAAGGAAGAGATCTCTGTTCAAAAAACTACTGTGAGAAGCGACAAACTGGAGAGACAGGAAAACTATTTTTAGATAAAATACCAGTTTCCAAGGACATGAATCCGAGCCATCGGCTACTCTTGACTATAGCGTGCTTTGAGAAACAGCATCTGCGAACTTCTGATTTTGGTTTGTGGTTTTATCTTTCAAAGAAAAAAGATCTTTCATTTTTCAAAGTGACTGGAAATTCCCTACATGAAGCTCTCCATCTTTTTTTTGTCTTATATACTCCAATAGCACGTGTAGGTAAACACGTTCAAGGTTTTTTGTGGGTTTGTTTTTTTGTGGGTTTTTTTTTGCCTATAACTTCTTTGCTGTGTTTTCTGTAACGGTGCTTTGGTAGTCTCAAGTCTGTTACGCTCTCTGTAACCCTGCGGTGTTTCCTCAGTGAGTGGGTAACTGACATGACCAGGTTTCCGTCTCTTTGTGAAGGAGCCTACATTCTGCAGGGATATGTGTTTTCTCATGAAAGTAACCTTCAAATGAAGATTCTGTGGTGAAACCCAGTTATTTTAAACATTTGTTAAATTTGTATCTCTTGGTTTTGTATGTATCTGTTGGCAAAGTATGAGTTTCCCAGGTATTTAAGCTCAAAAACCTCTGAGGTTGTGACCTGTTAATGAAACTTTTTTTAATATATTGTTTACGTTTCTGGAAAGACAAGTTTTAAAACTTTGGCCGTTATTGTAACTATCACATTGTTCAAGTGTAATATTTGGCCCAATGGGCCAGCAAAGTTGGCCCTCCTTTCGTACAAGGAAAGACTGGCTCAGGTTTTGTCCTCTGCCCTGCCAAAACAGGATTATCGCCTAGTAAACTGTTACTCTGAGCCCTAGGTGAAGGGCTTTCACAAGATCCGAAGTGTCTCATAATTCAGACCCTGGAGCCTCGTCATCGCCACGTAAAATAAGCAGTTGTTGACGGCTTACTCCATTTCTTTACTTCACTCAAAGTTATGGGGTCCACTCCCCTCGCCCTCATTCAGAGCTCTGCTTAATGCTAGCAAGAGAGAAGAACATTCTTTCTTCTGAAAGACACTGTCCTTGGTTGTGGCGTTGCGAAAAAGCTTTGGATCTGGTGTTACGGTGAAGGTGAAATTCAAACCTATGGCGTTCTGAACACAATTTTCATCTTTTTGTCTTTTTTTCCCTGCCAAAAGTTGCTGAATTCATTTAGGAGCAGCCATTTAAGAAACTTCTTTGTAAAATCTGAACTAAGCCCTGTTGCAACAGAGCTGTTTGGAGGTAGCAAGGTGGTGATGGTTGGGGAATGTCGTTAGATGTGTCTGTATGATCCGGGTCCTGTTTGAAACTCTGGTTTTCAACCTAGGACGAATGATGCTTTTTTATTCCCCCTCATCTTCCCCCTTAACTTCTGTTGTAACTTCCAGTATTTTCTGTATTAAACCAATCTGATGTGGTACGAAATGTCTAAACTTTTGCCTCCCATTTTTGACTTCTGGGCAGAGACTTCTCTTGTGATACTTGAGCCTTGTAGCTGATAAACAACCTATTCAGGAAAAAAAAAAAGTTGTTCAGGATATTTTTTCAACTATTGTAAGCTGTGGATGATACCTACTTTAATAAAATCCTACACAGATGTATGCTTGTGTTTTGTTGTCCTTGTTTAGTGGTGAAGGATGGTGGTTACTGCTCAAGTTTTGTCTTCAGCTGCAGAAGTGATGCCTGATTTGAGGTGCAGAGAGAGATATAGTTCCCGTGTGTGTCCCCCCCACCAGTGGCAGTGTCTTAAACATTTGTATGTAGCTTTAACTTTATGCTGACTGTTCCAGTTGCGCGTAGCAGTCGGTTGCTCACAGGCAGATATCTCTTGGTTACCCTTTAATCTTCAGTGAGCTGCAAGGCAGATGTATGGGCTGTGCTTGCAGATGGCAGCCGTCCAAAAAGTGCCAGGTTTCAAACACTTCTCTGCCACTTCTGGATTTCTTGGCCCTTTCTCATGTCAACAATCCAATTGGTCTATCTTCAGATGTGTTTCTGTCTCTACATCTGTGCAGCTTTGAAAAGCGCTGTGAAAGGAGGTTGGAGCTAGGTAGGAGTCATAGAATCATTGAGGTTGGAAAAGACCCTTGGGATCATCGAGTTCAACCATCAACCCTACTCTACAAAGTTCATCCCTAAACCAGATCCCCTAACACCACATCTAAACAACCTTTAAACGCATCCAGAGATGATGATTCAACCCCTTCCCTGGGCAGCCCATTCCAGTATCTGACTACTTTTTCTGTGAAAATTTTTATACTAATGTTCAGTCTAAACCTACCCTGTTGCAGCTTGAAGCCATTGCCTCTTGTTCTATCGCTAATTACCTGTGAGCTGGTCTCTTCTAAGGAACAAGCAACAGGACAAGAGGAAACGGCCTCAAGCTGTGACAGGAAAGGTTTAGGCTGGAGATGAGGAACAATTTCTTCACCATGAGGGTTGACAAAGCCTGGCCCAGGCTGCCCAGGGCAGTGGTGGAATCCCCATCCCTGGAGGTATTTAAAATATATGTAGATGTGGTCCTGAGGGACACATTTTCGTGCTGACCTGGCAGTGCTGGGTTAATGGTTGGACTCGATCTTAAAGGTCCCTTCCAACCAAAACAATTCTACAAAATGGTAAGAAAAGAGCAATGGTGATCTGAGTGAGGAACTTTAAAAAACACATGCCAAGAATTTTGAGATTGTAGGGTCTTTGTTTCTGCACAGGTCTTGACTCTGGCTGTTGTACAACCGACAATGTTGGTCATGGGGAGAAGTTTGTGCAGGCATGAGTGCAAATGAGTGAGCCCCACCCTCCTGTGTTAGTGGATGGATAAACATTCCCTCCAGGTTAAACAAGGCCTTTCCCTCCTCCTATGCCTCAACTTCTTCATGATGGGAGCTTTTCGTGGAGGAGCCATTCCACTTGACCACTATTTAATGACTGATGCAACCGTTATGATTCTTGCAGAACAAGCGAGGGTGTTGCAGCACCGCCCTCTTTCCAGCTACTTCACTTTGATAATTACTTTGACACTTGCTCACACATGCTCAGTCTGGCTTCTAGAAGTAGATAGTTGATGGTACCCCATCCAAAGCTGCTGTAGCTGGGGAAGGGATCAACATTACTTTACAGGTCCTTCATGCCCTGAAAAAACAACTATTACACTTTTCCCATTTCCCTTCTACCCTGTTCTTCACAGATTGAAGAATGGCTGACCCTGTAATCACATTTAGGCAGCAAAACCAAAAGCTTCCAAACGTTTTTGCTTTGAACTCTCAGTTTCACATCTCCTCCTCTCTGGTTTCCCTTGGAGTCAGTGATTAGCTTCCTTGTCATCTCTTCACTGTTCCCATGTAAGAGGAAGCGTTCAGAGCTAAAGCAACACTGGCACCATGGTTATCAGTAGGAGTGTGCTAAAAAACTTCAAAGGAAGGAGCTCTGTTGGTGGCCAAGAAGGCCAGGAAGGCCACCAGCATCCTGGCTTGGATCAGTACTAGTGTGGCCAGCAGGACTAGGGCAGGGATTATCCCTCTGGGCTCAGCACTGGGGATGCCACTCCTGAAATCCTGAGGTCCCTCACTCCAACAAGGACCTTGAGGGGCTGGAGCGTGTCCAGAGAAGGGCAACAAAGCTGGGGAAGAGTCTAGAGCACAAGTGTAGTGAGGAGTGGCTGAGGGACCTGGGGGTGTTGAGCCTGGAGAAAAGGAGGCTCAGGGGAGACCTTCTTGCTCCTTACAATTCCCTGAAAGGAGGTTGGAACCAGGTGGCTTCAGTCTCTTCTCCTAGGGAACAAGCAACAGGACAAAAGGAAATGGCTGCAAGTTGCACCAGGAGTGGTTTAGGTTGGAAGTTAGGACGAATTTCTTCCCCACAATGGTTGTCAAGGCCTGGTCCAGGCTGTCCAGGGAAGTGGTGGAGTTCCCATCCTTGAAGAGATTGAAAAGCTGTGATGTAGTGCTGAAGGACATGGTTTAGTGGTGCCCTGGCAGTGCTGGGTTAGTGGCTGGACTCAGTGATCTTAAAAGTCTTTTCCAACCTAAATGACTCTATGATTCTGTTCTGCAATTCCTTTTTAAAGTGCTTGTTCATCTTCCCCTGGGCTCCGAAGCCAGTGCTGCACTTGGTGCCTCTGTGGTGATACACTATTAATACCCAGGCTGCTGAATTTGAAACTGAGCCTGAGGAAAGAGTCCTTCTGTCACGCTGAAATTCCAGAGCTGTTAAACTGAATTCCTTTGTTTAAGCCCATACAGAGGCAGCTGCTTTCTGCTCTTGGCTGCTTAAGACATCAGAGGGAGGTGCAAAAGAGGAGGAACCTTCTTCGGTGAAGCAGTTTGAGGGCTGCGTGTGATTAACCTCTGTGCTTTTCTAAACCTCCTCCTTTTGCTCCTCAGGACAGAGACAGGTTGTGATATACCATTTATGGAGGACACTGGGTGCCTCCAGGGAAGAGAAATCAAGCCTGGGGAGGTGGGGAGAGAAGAACACCAGGGTTAGCCAGAGGGCAGGAGCTTGGCCTTGCAGCCCTCCTCATGACACCCCATGTTTTGGGCAGGGCTGGGGGCTTTCCTGACACCCCCAAAGAAGGTTGTTTCTATTTTTAGGTGAACACTGTGAAACCTTTGCCCTTGGCCAGGAGGCTCGGGCCAGATGAGCACTCTCCAAGCTATTTTCGGTTTCATACCATACTTGTATGTGATCCTAAATTGGCTGTGGGTCTGAGTGCCTGTGATGCTCTGGGGCTGAGTAGGTGTGTGAAGGGGTGGGCTCACATACACCAGCTGGGCAGCAATGTCACAAGAACTGTTGCTGTCCTTCCTGGGTGCTTCACTTACATCACACAGGGATGGCTGCGATGATGTCTACCTCCTCAAACCAGGGCCAGCTTCTGGAATAAACTGGGTGTTTAAGAGTGATCATAACTCCATACAGCAGCTGGTGCAGATGGCTGGCTTTGGCTAGCACAGACAGGTTTCAAAAGATGTTTGTTCTTCAACAGCACTGTTGCGGAACTGAAATCTGGAGTGTGCATCACTCAGGCAGAGAAGAGATTCACCTGATACTGCAGTTGGAAGCAATTTAGAATGTTTTCCTTCTAGCTGGGTGTGATTATCTGTGTATTTTTGAGGAATGAAGCCAACAGTTTGCTAAAACTGAGATCTAGTGTTGTCCACTACAGCCATCATCCATTCTGACCCAGGAGCTGCTTCTATGCATTTAGTATCTTTTAGTAGATGTATTTTCTGGAGTCCTCTGAGGAGCAAACTGAAGCTCCTGAGAAGGTACAGCACACAGGTTAGCGTTCAGCTTTGAAGGGATTTCATCTTCTTGCCAAAAAATAATAATGCCTGAGTGCCATATACATGATGTGCTGCCTTCTCCCCCTCTCTCAGGTGGATCCCCACAGCAGAGATCTGAAGTGCCTCAAGTAGACCTCAGATATCCCGTGAAGCCAAGTCCCACAAACTGTTCAATATTTCCATCCTGCTTCCCTCTCCCTCTGGGCACCCTTTAAAGCATGGTCCCACCTCATTTATTGCTCATCCTTCCAACCAAGGTATGAGATTCTCCAGTCAGTGTGAGGGCCCACCAAGGTCTTCCCAGGAGCCGCAGGCACTCACTACAAAGTGTTTTTCCAGCTCAAAATGCCAGTCTTAAAAATAAAAGGAAAAGTGCTGGTTTCAATGACACTTCATGTGGAAAATACATAGATCTCCTGTAAATGACATTTTTTGAGTGAAGTCAGAAACTTCCCTTATAGAAGTAGAACAGGATGTTCAGCCTTATTTTTCCAGCACAGAAGTTTTACCTTGAAACGTGTTTCACCTCAGGGGATTTCAGGCAGTGAGAAATTCCACTCCCTTCCTGATCCAGAAGGCACAGAAATGCTAATTCTCTAGCTGCCACGTCTTCCCAGGCTGCTTGGGCAGATTTTGTGCAGATACAGGCTGAAAAGATCTTTCCAGCCCTAGAGTTTTAAAGTCTTACGGCATTACAAGAGGTGAATATGGACAGATAGAAGAGGAAAGGAAAATGGGCTTGGAGTTGTAGTTGAAGGTAGATAGACCTGGGTGGCTAAAATAATAGAATAAGTTGGAGTAGGAAGAGACCTTTAAAGGTCATCCAGTCCAACGCCCCTGCACATAGCAGGGACATCTGCAACTAGAGGAGGTTCCTCAGAGCCCTGGCCAACCTCACTTGGAAAGTTTCCAGGGATGGGGCATTGACCACCTCTTTGAGCAACCTGGGCCAACATCTCACCACCCTTGGTGTAAAAAAAACCCCAAACCTTTTCCTTCTCTTTAGTCTAAATCTTCCGTCATTTAGTCTAAAAGCATCACCCCTTGTCCTGCCACAGAAGGCTCTGCTGAAATATCTGTCCCCATCTTTCTTACAGGCCTCCTTCAGATACTGAAAGGCCACAAGAAGTCTCCCCAGAGCCTCCTCCAGGTTGAACAAGCCCAACTCTCTCAACCTGGCCTCCCAGCAGAGGGGTTCCAGCCCTTGTATCGTTGTTGTGGCCTCCTCTGTCCCTGCTCCAAACAGGTCCCTGTCTTTCTTATGCTGAGACACATCTGATGGTTTGAAGACATCTCTGCACATCTCAACTCTTCTGAAGGTTAATGTAAAGCTGAATGGAAAATGGCTCATGCCTGTTCTGCTTACGTTACCTGTCAACCCCAACCCTAGGAACAGGTCAGAGATTAGCCCAGAGCAAGGACATACCCAGCAGGCAATTTTGATGCAGTGACCCTGTTTTTGGAGGGCAAACAAGTCCAATATATGGCTACACCCAGACTGTGCCAGTCAGAGAGGGCCCAGGCTCTGCTCAGGTTGTTCATGCAGTCCTTTGTGGGGGTGCCTCAGTGTCTGGCATGGGGAATCAAGAAGCAGGAGAAAAGGGACATGGTCCTCCTTGGGGCCCTCTACCAACAGGCTGAGCCATCTCCAGCCTACCCTCTCCACCAAGGCCCTGGGACTTGGCTATGCAGCCACACTTCAGAATAAGCATAAGGAGAAGCTTCTGAATATCTTGCTGTAATCAAATCACGTCTGTTGGCTCTTTTAAGTTCAACAGATGTGTCCTCCATCTTGCTGCTGTTGTTCAGCATGTCCCTGCCTTTGTTCCCGGTCCTATGGGCCTCGCAAGCCCCTTTCTTGTCCAGGGGAAAGGCCTGGACCACGCTCCTGGAAGGATAAATGCATCCCCAGTAGTTATGCTGCTGCAGTGATGTAACTGTGTTGCTGGTTGGGTGGGATGACCTTTAGATCAATCCTCTACAGAGGAGGTTCCTGGCAGGGGCAACCAGAGGGCAACTCCAAGGACACCAACAAGCTGAACATATTTTGGCATGGAATGAGTATTGCTGCAAGGATATCTTCTTACTCGTCTGGTGTAATAGGTCCTCAATCTCTCCAGCTTTTCTGTAATGCCAGAGCAAAGACCCATCATGGGCAGAGCTGTTGTGAAAGCAACGTATTAGAGAGAAAGCAAAGTCCAGAGTTCATCCACTGACCATCTGCTTCCCCTTCAACTGGTGCTGTCATTTCTTTGCATGTGAAGCTCAAGATTCATGAGACTTGGTGCATTTTTTAAAGTCCTACCTCCTAGAGTCTTGTGATTCTGAAAGACTCTCATATGAGTTTTGGAAACAATCCCTACCTTTTTAACTCTTACAATTTTAAAGAAAAAACAGTATTCTGACAGTGTAGATAATCTCGAAAATCCAGAATTTATTTTCAGAAGTACAAGGTTTCAATACTTTACTGCTATTTTATTTATAATCATTGTTTATATTTTTATTATGTTGCTTAATTTAGTGGGCTCACAGGTTTTCACCATATGGCCACAGCAATATTCATACGTTCCTTCGGTAAATACAGAGATTGCACTGTTATTGCTCAGATGCGGCTTGCCAACATTTCCTAAATTGTGATAAACTGCTAAAATGACATTTTCTGTGGAGTGCCTTAAAAGGAGCTCATTGCAGCACGCCTGAGTGTGTTTAGTTACACAGAAACACCACCCCAAGGATGCCGCTTCAAGGAATAAGTAGTTTGTTGAGCTCCAGCACTAGGGCAATGTGGCTTGGTATGGATGTAGGCATCTAATAATGAAATTAAAAAATGTCGCTTTTGCAAATTGACACCACCTCCCTCTGCCTGAGCCCAGCTCCATCATGACCTGACACATGTGTCCCTCCACACTCTTCCCCATTTCATAGAATCGTAGAATGGTTTGGGTTGAAAGAGACGTTTAGAGGTCATCTAATCCAACTCCCTTGCACTGAGCAGGGACATCTGCAACTAGAGCAGGTTGCTCAGAGCCCCGGCCAGCCTCACCTGGACAGTTTCCAGGGATGAGGCATCTACCACCTCTCTGGGCAACCTGGGCCAGGGTTTAAAACCATCACCCCTTATCCTGTCACAACAGGCCCTGCTAAAATGCCTGTCTCCATCTTTCTGACAGGCCCCCTGAAGCACTGAAAGGCTTCAATAAGGTCTTCCACTTGCCTTTGGGGAATGCGAAAAGGAGGAAAGATTAATACATGAGAAATTTCCCTTTCTTCGTATTACTCCTTTTTTATGTAATCTCTCCTCCTCCCACATCTGCTTGCTTTTTTCCACTATTATGTGTGTTACTCAGGTTTGAAATTGTGCCAGGGTTCAATAGGTGTCACAGATGGAGCCAAATGTGCTTTGGAAACTGGGAATAACCCAAATTCCTTCTTCAATCTCTTCCCCACTTGACGGTGGTATGAAATCTGACAGATTAATAAAGAATAATAATAAAGAAATCCCTAATTGAGTAACAGCCATCTTTACCACTACTGAGGGCAGGAGGAGAAGGAGTCAATGAGGTGCAGATCCTGCTTGTCCAAGCTCGGAACAAGCTGATCTGCTTTCCCCGCCAGATCATGCAGGGGCCTCCCTGGAGGAGCTGCTACGACTTGAGTGTGCTGATGGGGACCAGACGGGTTAGTACCCCACATGTGTGTAGGAAGTGGACTCTGGCAAAATCTGAGCTCTTATGAGGAGCAACAGGACCCCAGAGCTTACTAGGCACTCAGCATGGGCCCATCACTCTGCTCCAAACTTCCCTGTGGACATCAGCTCCATATGCCCAATGGTTAAGGCGCAGCCCTTGATTTGCACTGTGGCACCACCTCTTTTCAGCGCTTGTCCATGGATATCTTCTCCTCTGTTAACGGCAGAGGACTTGCAAAGCCTCCTGATGACACCAAGCAGAGGATAGGGTCTACCCAGAGGTTTGCTCAGGTGTTTCCTCTGTTGGCTATTTGATGAGCTGCTGAGAAAACAGCAACACCTTTATTTCTTCATCTGACTGATCCTCAGCCTTGTGGTCTTCCTGCTGGGTGGAAAAAATACCCCATCCATTGCGCAAGAGCATCAGGGTCCATTCAAGACTAACTATAGATGACAGAGGAGATGTTTGAGCTGCCAATGACCTGTGGCTTCATGGGGGTATTTGCTCTATTGGCAGCACATCCCAGGATCAGCGCCAGGAGCAGATTTTCCACCACCAGCCTCCCTGCCTGGCAACAGCGGCCGGGACATTTGCTCAAGATAACGCTGAGTCTCTGGGACATGGGGAGATGACTTTTCCCATCCATCCCCAGGCACGTATGCCTGCCAGTGACCCCTGTGGGTCCTCATCTGGCAGGAGAGTGGGGCCAGCAAGATCCACATTGCCTGGGAAGGGTTGTACCTCGGTCCCTGGAGACACGCTGTGATCTGATGCAGACAGTGTGTCTATGCAAGGATCCAGGGCAGTTTAGAGGGGTTTTGACTTACCAGAGATTGCAACAGAGCTACAGCCACCATAGTGAAGGGCGTTGTGGTGCGCAAGGGCAGTTGGAATGTGCACAGGAGGAAAAAGGCATCATTTGGCTTGGAATCCAAGGAGGATAAGGGACCCCAGCCCGCAGTCCCTAAGCTTTTTGCTGAAGGCTGTGACCCACCACCAACTGATTGCTCTTGGCTGGCCCTTTTGGAGCTCAGGCATCACCCTGGTGTGCTTCCATCTACCACCTCCTTTGGCAGAAACACAAGAACCAAAGCATCCCCATTGCTTATCCTTACAGTGTCTTCTTCCATCTTTCCTGTATCTCCCTCTCTGAAACATTAGGTAGTCAGTGGACCACCCAAAGAGGCCAAGTGGAGAAGACGTGAAGGCCTCATGTAGCCTGGACACTAGGGAGTCCTGGATGTGGCCACATCTGAAAAGGGTGTGCAATGGGGAGCCCAGAGAGGAAGACGAAGAGGTGAGTAGAGGACATGAAATCTGGCCATTGGCCCCTGCCCTGGTGTTTTGAGTTTCCCTAGAAATGCTCTCTAGACAGAATAAGAGGATTTGATACCTTCCCAGGGGAGTTCAGGGACGTTGGGTGAACAGTGGGTCAGGATGATCAGAGCCTCAAAAGAAACACAGTCAGTGTCCCAGCTCCACCAGACACATGTTGAGGCACTGGTGGGGCCCTCCACGTTCTCTCCTTTGCTGGGAGCACAAAGCAAAAGTCAACATGGTTGGATTCAGCTTTAGCTGGGAAGATTTTTTTTCCAAATTTCTTCCCGCTCCCAGCACTTTGCATCACCAAAAATAAGAAAAAATGTTTATGATATCAATATAACTTAAGATTTTAAGATTCAGGTGGACAAGGTGCTGAACCTTCTCATCTAGACCCTGCTTTTCCCAGGAAAGGTTGGACCAGATGATCCTTGAAGTCCTTTCCAACCTGGTATTCTGTGAGTCTATGATTCTGTGATTAATGTTGGCTTGTTTTCTTTTTTTCTTTTTTTTTTTCAGGTTTTATGTACTTTAAAAACTGTAATTTTTTTAAAAAATGTCCTTCTATAATTTACCAAAATGCAAGGGTTTAACCAAGAAAATTTTTCAGGATTCACTTTCTTAAATGTATTCCCTCTCAACGCAGGACCAGGCAGCATTTTTGAAAGAAAGGCCCGGTTTAAACATTTTGAATGCTTTTGAGCAATAAAAATGTAGCGAGAGGAGTGCCACTCACCCTGGTGATGACGTTGCCAGCAGCTCCATTTGGGCACTCAAAGCTTGGACGCTCTTTCAACACCCTGTAGTCACTGCCATGAAGTTTCCGCTCATTGCTTTGGCCAACATTTCTTTGTGATGGTTTTTTTTGCAGGGATGGTGATTAGATATTTGCCGAGGTCAAGGAATGAGCTACTTTCACGCTCATTTCCAAAGCCGTTCTCTGCCATGCCACAAGAAGCAGCGTCTCCATCTCTTCAGAGACATGTGGAGCCTGTCGCAGCTTTATTTGCCATCTGGCCAGGGCAGGGGTCTCCAGCCCTGCTGAGATGCCTGTTGAAGTGGAAAGTTTAATTTAAGGCCTGACTTGTCCTCTCCCTGGAAGCAATTAATTAATTAGTGTTGCCTTTGGCCAGGAGGCAGAAATGGAGGTGGCAAATGCTGCTGCTCCTCTGGGCATGGAAGACACTGGGACGTGCAGCGATTGCCCCAATTTGGGGAGTGTGGGGCAAGCAACACAGCTGCAGCACGGGACATCTTTGTAAAGGGCTTTTCCGTGGCCAAGGCTGGTGTCAGAGGTAAATATGGCTCAGGTTTTTTCTGTGACCCAAGAGAAGTTGTTCAAGAAGTGATTTCAGAGAACTGGGAAGGTGGGGGATTCTCCATCCTCAGATAGTGAACCCAGGCCAAAATATCTGTGTTGTGCTGCCACATCATCTTCCCTCTCCTCCCTGGATTTTGAAGACCTTATGTGTGATGTATTGCAGGGACTGATGGCACAAAACTTCCCGAACATTGGGGTTTGATGGTTTAGTTTGTGTCTTTTAAAAGGAAAAAGATAGTTGTAGACAACTGGGATACACATTTACGTGTGATAACAGCTCCCTGCTTCCTAGGAACCCTTTTCAACAAATGTTATCACGATTTTCACTGCCTTTTTTCCCTCTCCAGCTATGGATCAGCATTTCAGCATGAATCCAGCATTACTTCATAACCCGAGCAGTGCAGCATGATGCATTTTACTTTAAACCTTTTGGAACCCCTCTCTTATGAAGAAAGGCTGAGAGAGTTGGGATTGAGCTTGGAGAAGAGAAGGCTCTGGGGAGACCTTATTGCAGCCTTTCAGTACTTCAAGGGTGTCTATCAGAAAGATGAGCACAGAATTTTTAGTAGGGGTTGTTGTGACAGGAGAAGGGCTGGTGGTTTTACACTAAGAGAGGGCGATTTAGACTGGAGAGAAGGAAGAAATTGTTAATGCTGAGTGTGGTGAGACCCTGGCCCAGGTTGACCAGAGAGGTGGTCAATACCCCATCCCTGGAACCATTGCAGGTGAGATTGGTCAAGGCTCTGAGCAACCTGCTCTAGTTGCAGATGTCCCTGCTCAGTGCAGAGGGGTTGGACTAGATGAGTTTTAAAGGTCTCTTCCCACCCAAACTATTCTGTGATTCTATTATTTGTCCCCCATATCTCTTCCACATGTTGGAGAGGTTAAATTCAGGTGTCCATGTGCAAGGTAATAACTCAGGGAGCCTCAGTCACTCTAGTGCTCTTGCAACCCCCAAAGTGACTCCAAGCACCATTAGGGAATACAAGTGCCACGCTACAGCTGAGCCTGTGCTGTCAACCAGGAGAGGGTAGCAGCCTGATCCCCAGCCCCAGGGAGAGGAGATTTCCTGCCCTATGTCATGCATGATGCCTCAGAAAATCATGTCTCTCCATTAGCAGAAGGCCTGGATGGGAAGCTTATGGAGAGAGAGAGAGAGAGAG
>WEIS01058306.1:0-23949 GCA_013389965.1 Todus mexicanus
TGGAAAAGACCTCTAAGATTTTATTAGTAAGCAAATAACCAACCATAAATGTTTTTATTCTCCTTGTTGTATTAGATGTCATTAAAGAGTACCGGCTCCTTTCAAATTGTTTGCTTTACTGTGGAGTCTTCTCGCAATTTTGGGACCCCTCCCCACAGATAAATCCATGGAAGGTATTACTGCCTGCATGGTTGAATCCCCATCACTGGACATGTTTAAAGGGCGTTTAGATGTGGTGTTTGGGGAGATGGTTTAGGGGTGAACTTTGCAGAGTAGGGTTGATGGTTGAACAGAATGATCCCAAGGGTCTTTTCCAACCTCAAAGATTTGATGATTCTATGATCACTGGGCAACCTCACAGCTGCTCTCAAACCGCATCAATGGTAAGTAAGATTCCTTATGCTTAAAAGTGGGAGTTAAGAGGCCCTTGACAAATTAAGTCGATAATGTATTAATCAGAGCAAATTTACCACAATGGATAAGACTGCATGGTAATAAATAAATAAATAAATAAATAAATAAATAAATAATCGCCTCTCTATTGCAGATTCAAAATGAAGGACTGAGATTTGTATCACTGCTTTCTTGCTATATAAATAGCTGCAATTGGCATGCTGAAAATAAACCAGGTAAGCATTTCAGCCCACTGCAACTTAATTTTCTGTTGTTCTTTCTTACTTACTGCTTACTGTTGTGTGGAACAGTATCAATGAGATCAATGAATTTACACCAAAATACTCTGCTGAAGTCAGAGAGAGGGACTGTGTTTCCAGCAATTGCAGACACGTCCTCCCGTGAACACTTCACCATCGGCTGACTGGGCTTTCCTTCCTCATGACCTACGAGTCCCTTTGATATCAACGGGAAAGCAAGCGTAGGGTTAAGTGCCAAGAAAGCTGCGTAAATCAGAAGCCATACGAGAAGGAAAAACCTGCTGTACTCAGAAGGGGTTTATCTAGAAACATTCAGATTTCATCCATCTCAGATATGCCTGGCCCCTGCCAATGATACATGCGTTAGGGCACAGAGATTTTCAAAAGCATGGACAGCTAGAACAAGCATCTTGCACTGAGATTCAATAGGGAAAGGTTCAACAAGAAACAGCACAATATAAAACCACAGGTAACCTTTAAAAAAAAGAGAAAGGAATACTCCTAGTAGAGCAGTGTCTAGCTCAGTATCTATACATGTCAAATAAAATAGTGATTACCATAAAACTACTGTAAAAATAAGTAGCTATACTTTTCTTTTGTAGATCATTTTTCTCCCCCCAAAATAACTCGGTATTTTGCGTGTGAAATATTTCAGACTAATGCACTCCTGGAAGAAAAAAAACACTTTGAGATGAACAAAATAGTCTCAAACGGCTCCTCTGTCTAATTTTAACTCTGAGACCATTTTACATCAAATAAAAGACAACATAATGCACCTGATAATAAACCGCATTATTTACGAGGGCACTTTCAGAACACGAATCATTTGTATCACCAGAATAAACAGTCAACAGAATCTACCACAACATGTGAAAGTATTTAAAGGGAAATGCAGTAATTCTCCATCCTGAATAAACCAAGGCAAAAAAACCCAACCCCAAAGCCAAACTGTGCTTAAGCACATTTGGGTACTGTGTCATTCAGAGTACATGGGAAAACTAAAGACACAAAGGCTGCCTGTTTTGATTTTTTTTTCTCTCTTTGCTTTTCCAGGAAAGCAAATATTAAGTACCTGGCTTACAAACCTCCCCCAGCAGTTGATCCCACTTCCTTTGACGTTCACCTCCTACAAATGACACAATCCAACGCCCACGTGGCAGCTCTAAGAAAGCAAGAATGCCGTGGCTTCAACAAACCCCCATCCACTTGGGGCTGGCCAAAGAAAGATAAAACACCCTGTAACTCTGCAAACAAATTATAGCCACTGTTGACGTAAGGAGGGGGAAGGAAGAGCAAAGGGGACGAAAAAAATTAAATAAATCAGAGGAAGCATCCTTAGTCATCCGGAGCACATGTTGAGACTTCAACAGCACACCTGGAAATGAAAAGCTTCTGTCAGCTCTAGCTAGAAAGTCAACAGGAGGCTGCAACTGGGGAATGAGCATCACCTTCCAGGGTGGGAACTGGGACCCCAAGTGCCTTGTCCCGCTGCTTGGGCTTGCAGATGTTGCAGGGCAGAGGGGCTGTCTCCAGGAGCACCAGCTCAGTGCCAAGGTAGGCGAAGCTTGGAGGAGCACAGAGCACCTCCTGATCAGTGCCTCCCACAGCTGCAGCCAATTTGTCTGCCTGCACAGGCCCAGGAAATCATCAGCAGGGAGTAGCTGTGCTCTGTGGAAGGAAAAGGATTCAGAAGCTCAAAGAGGATTTGGAATTATATCTCACATTGCAGCCAGCTTTTCAGCAGCTAGGCAAGGGCATTGTGGATGATATTAAGGAGTGTTTCAGGGGCGAGAGCGTATTGGGTGGAATAACCCAGAGTTCCAAAAACCTGAGAGGAAAGCACATGCTGGCTACATGGCTCTGCACTGCTCCCGTGCCACCTGACCAATTGCTAAAATGGCAATTTGTCCAAAGCACGGAGCTTGAGAGCCCTGCAACCCGTTCCTGGCACAACCAGCGTTGCTGCCTGCCACAGCCAGGTCTTCTCTCAAGCTCTCCCAGACAAAAACTTGTCTCACTCAACTCTCCCCAGCTTTTGAGACCTGGGAAGGGCAGAGCTGCCACGAGCTGAGCTGCACTCATAAGCAACCTCCTCCTCCTCCCCGGTTTTGAATTACGTGTGTGAGCAAACAGTTAAAAATATCACCTCTACCCTCAGAAATCAAGCTTTGGCCTAGCAATGCCGCCATTTAGGAAGTCAAACAAACAAATGGGAAGCGAGGAAAACACCGCATAATTACTCAGAGCCACCCTGGGAGGACGGCTATAGCGAAAGCAGTGAGTCGGTTTTATTATGGATTTCTTACTGTGGTGGAACGCTGCCTAATAGCTGCTGTATCCTGCTTGAGCAAGTACATTCTCCTCGGAAATCAAGCAAAGGTTTCTAATAATTTTTGACAGAGTGTGGTCCCCTAAAGCTACATTTTCTGTCTGATTCATGCTGGCTGACTGTAACCCTACGACAGTTATTGGAAGTTAATTAGCGGTGAAGTGCAAAGAGCTCTAGGAATGAAAACACAAGCAAGAACTGAACGTGGAGTGTCTCCTTTCCCAGAAAAAATACTGTCAAGAAGGTTAACATGACCAAAAATATATTGCCAACTGAAAATGTGAAAAGGGATTCCTCTAATAACTTGGCTGTGATTGTCCCTTGCTGTTTAGACACACAACTGAGAGGTGACGTATTTCTAAAGGTTTATTAGGAAAGCAGGTAAGCACAAAATACAGCATTTCTTTCTTCACCACATTTCCTAGAGAAAGCACCTGAAAAGTTATATAAAGACAATACCCAAATTACATCAAGACAAACAAAGATGGAAATCAATCGCTGCTTCCTTTGGAGACTGAAGTTTGTCAGATGTTGCGCACGCTATCAAACCCCAACTATTTTTGCCCTTATTCTCCACTTCCTCAGAGCTTGCAAGGAATAATCCACAGTTACATGTGAGCCCAGCCAGCGCTGAGCGGGTGTAGGAGGCGAGGCGAAGAGAGCCGCAGCCCCGCACCACCCACTCCCCGCAGATGTAAGCGCTGAGACAAGGTGCGAGGCAGTGGGCAGCCCTCTTCAGGTGTCAAAAAAGCCCTCTCGGGAATTGGATCTAGCCCGAAACAATCAAAAATAAACCCCAAAGCAATCTTCGTGCAGAGAAAAGGCACAGCGTTAAGAACAAGGACTCGAACACATTGTGGCAAAGCAAGTAGGTTGGAAAGGCCAAATGTAGGTCTCGGTATAAAAATAGATGCTGGTGATGCCAGCACGCCTTGGCAAAATTGTGTTTATTGATTTTCATAGAACAGGAAAAAAGCTCCAGCCCTTTCCACCCCTGACTGCTGACTGTGACTCACAAGTGATCCAAAACAACTGCAGTGAGCAAGTGGGGACTGAGCTGAGCCGGACCCAGCTCGTGCCTTCACAGCGCTGATGGAGGAATGGTGCATCCTGCTCCAGCCTCTTCTCAGGGCTGGCTAGGACATGCAGAAAAGCTGCGGATGTTCGCCTCCATCAAAGCATCTAATGGCATTTAATAATTCAGGGAGTTCCTCAGGGTGGGCAGAGGGTATGATTAACGTGTGTCCATCCGTGGCTGACTCAGTTGCTGCCCGTGGCAGGCAGGCCGGTGACCTGACCTGGCCTTTCCCTGGCCAAGGAAAGGGGCACATGGGAACAGGGCGTGTAAGGATGCAAATATTGATTGTAAGGATGCAAATATTGACTCTCTTCTGTTGAGCTGGGGTGGCTGCCCTGGTGGAGGTTTGGGAGCTTTCCAAATCACTAGATGTGTTTAAAGGGCGTTTAGATGTGGTGTTGGGAGATATGGCTTAGGGGTGAACTTTGCAGAGTAGGGTTGGTGGCTGGACTCAATGATCCCAAGGGTCTTTTCCAACCTCAAAGATTCTAGGATTCTATGAATCTTTTGGGTTTGGGCCAATCTATACCTTGACCAGTAAGGGTGGTCCAATGTTTTTTGTTCTGCCAGGCAGAGATGGGACCAAACCCCAAGGAAATGCCGTGAGAAGAGACCAGCACCAACCTCTCTGCAATGTCCCTTCAGGGAGCTGGAGAGAGCGATGAGGTCTCCCCTCAGCCTCCTCTCCCTCAAACTCCAGGGAACTGTTTCACCGATGAAACAGAACTCAATTCCAGTTCAGTTCAGTTCAGTTCCTGAACTCCAGCTCCTGAACTCCAGTTCAGCCATAAAAACACAAGTGAGAGGACCCCAAGGCTGGAGGAAACACTCCAGAGCCGCTGTCGGAAGCCGGGCCGCCTCTGCCTGGGGCCGGGCTCCCCCCGCTGCCGGCACCGCTGTCTCGCTCACACCGGGGGGATCGCCCTGCCCAGCCGAGCCCGAGGGGCCGCCCCTGCCCCGGCCGGTCCCGCCCTCGCCGCCGGAGCCGCCACATGAGCCCCCGGTGCCGGCGCTGCCCATGGCCGTGGCCGTGGCCGTGGCCGCGGCTGCTGCTGCTGGCGCTGGCTGCGGGCAGCGGGGAGGCGCCATCACCAGGTACCGGCTTTGCCCCCACGCCCCGAGGGGCTGCGGGGGAACGGTGGGAGGGTCCCTGTGCCCGGCCCGGGGGTCCCAAGGCGGGGCGCGGCTCTCCAGAGCGGGGGGGAGGCGCCCCGGTCCCGCTGCTGCCCCGGTGCTCTCAGTGGCCGTGGCGCGGCCGCTGCGGCACAAAATGGCGCCGCCTCCGCCTCGCCCTCTGGGCTCGGGGCCCAGCGGATTTGTCCCGCTCGGCCCAGCTCGAGTCAGGCTGCCCAGGAGCAGAGCCGGGAACGGGCTACCCGGGGCGGGGTGTGTGTGTGTGTTAGAAGGGGGGGTCAGTAGGTCGAGAGAGGTTCTCCTCCCCCTCTACTCTGCCCTGCTGAGACCACAGCTGGAATATTGTGGCCAGTTCTGGGCCCTTCGGTTCCAGAAGGACACAGAACTGCTTGAGAGAGTCCAGCGCAGAGCCACAGAGATGATGAAGGGAGTGGAACATCTCCCTGATGGGGAAAGGCTGAGGGAGCTGGGGCTCTTTAGCTTGGAGGAGACTGAGGGGGGACCTCATTAATGTTTATAAATATGTAAAGGGCGAGTGTTGGGAGGATGGAGCCAGACTCTTCTCGATGGCACTCCATGATAGGACAAGGGGTAATGGGTGTAAACTAGAACACAGGAGGTTCCCCTTTAATATTAGGAAGAACTTCTTTACATGAGGGTGCCAGAGCCTGGCCCAGGCTGCCCAGGGGGGTTGTGGAGTCTCCTTCTCTGGAGATGTTTCAAACCTGCCTGGACGAGTTCCTGTGTGACTTGATCTAGGAGATCCTGCTCTGGCAATGGGGGGATTGGACTGGATGATCTTTCAAGGTCCCTTCCAATCCTGAACATTCTGTCAATCTGTGAGCCAGGGAGATGCTGCTGCCACCATGGGAGACTGTCCTGAGGTCAGGGTCCCTCCAGATGCCTTCCTCATAGCCTGGCTCAGGCAGCAAAAACCCTAAAGGCCATTCTCAGCTATACATAGCTCAAGAAGTTGCTTCCCCGTGTCCCATGGCATTCCCAAGTCTTGGGCATCCTCTGGATTCTGCAGCAGGCTCCAAGTCTCTCCGCTGTTCATAACCTCAGAGGTTGAGACTTGTCCTCTCTGTGCACCCTCATGGTGGCTAAAATCCTCCTCCATCGCACAATTGCCTGTTCATAGAATCATGGAATTGTCAGGGTTGGAAGGGATCTCAAAGATCATCCAGTTCCAACCCCCCTGCCATGGGCAGGGACACCTCCCACTAGAGCAGGGTGCTCAGAGCCCCATCCAGCCTGGCCCTAAAGGCTTCCAGGGATGGGGCTTCTACCACCTCCCTGGGCAACCTGCGCCAGTGTCTCACCACCCTCATAGAATCGTAGAGGTTGGAAAAGACCCTTGGGATCATCAAGTCCAACCGTCAACCATTCACCCCTAAACCATCTCCCCTAACACCACATCTAAACGCCCTTTAAACACATCCAGTGATGGTGACTCAACGCCCTCCCTGGGCAGCCTATTCCAGGAGCCGACTACTCTTGTTGTAAAAATTTTTTTCCTAATACCTAGTCTAAACCTACCCTGTTGTAGTTTGGAACCGTTCCCTTTTGAAGAACTTCTTCAGAAGCGTCTTTCCTTTTGGAACAAGATCGCTTCACTCTATGGAGGTGATGTCATGGTTGAAGCACATCATTTTTCTCAAGAAAATGCCTTAAGGGGGTGGTGTGTGTGTGTAAGAAAGTATTTGTTAGCGTTGTCTATGGAGGACGTTACTTCTAATGTGGGTGGGTAGTTTATCCATAGTGGCAGAAAACCGTAATACACCCCGCAGGGAACGTCTGGGCATTTGGCTGCATTTTGGTCCTGCTAGGGCATCGCTGTTCCTATTGCTGGATTATCTTGCTCTTAGCCATGGGTAGTGCCCAGCCTCACCTGGTTGCTGTGTCCGTTGGCAGCACTTCAGAGATGAATGAATCCTTTTGCAACTTCATACGGTGACTTTTATGGAATTGTCTGCCAAGCGGTACATACAGCCAGCCTTTGTCTGAAGGGCTCTGCCCCCTCCCACTGGATTCGCCATGGTTTAAAATCAGATGGTTAGTTCTTCCCAATACAAATGCCCACATTTTAAGTTTAAACCAGTTTACTTTAGCAGGATAATCTGCGGACACTTTCATCCTGGAATGATGTAATAAATTTATTTAAGAACATTCACACGGGTATTTTGCATTAGGTTAATTAAATTGGTTAAAAAATAATTTAGCCTAAGTTCAGCTTCCTTACAAGCAGGGCAGGTTTTTACCTGCAAACAGTATCTCCTTGTCCAGATTGAGACTGTTCTGCACATACCCATTTTGCTGTTCTGAGTGTATGACAGTGTTTTAGCAGTTATTACTGAGCTTGGCTTAGACCTACGTTTTCTATTCAGTGAGCCAGATGATTCCCTCTGTTCAGATCTGTAATTATTTCCTTTATTCTTCCCTTTAATTATGTTCCTGGAACACTGCGGTAATGCACTGTAGGGTATATTTTACACGTGTATATAGATCGGAATGTGTGTCACCCTTCAAAGTTTGCTCCATAAGTCTTTTAGGTGCATTTCTGCTTAGAAGTGCAATCTAATTCCGAAGATCGTAAGGGCTTACTAGCATTTCAGGAGAATTAGACCAATTAGCATCCCTAATTAAATGACGCAGCAAGCTGTAAGTGCAGTTGCCTTATTACATGTCATGGCTGGACTGTGTCAGGAAAATTTGCTTTAAAAAGAAGAGCTGTGTTATTTGACATCAGAAACATTTCAGAGGAGAATGATGCCTGCGATCAGCAGCCGTGTCATGTGCTGAGTGACTGTCTTAACGCGCGAGCCTGTTTACCTGCTCAGACTCCCACAGTTGCATCCACCATCGTATCAGCATCGACTCCGCTGAGTAACACCCACTCATACCAGCAGTGAATTTGGCCCAGAGGCCCCATTCCAGTGCCATCAAAACACAGATACTGAAGGCAAGATTCTATGGATTACAGAAGCACAGAATTATTGAGGCTGGAAAAAACCTCAGAGATCATCGAGTCCAGTCTATGACCTACCACCACCACATCAGCTAAACCCTGCCACTACGTGTGACATCCAATCTTTTCTTAAACACCTACAGGGGTGGTGACTCCACCACCTCCCTGCCCAGTCCATTCCAGTGTTTTATCCTCCTTTCTGTGAGGAAGTGCTTCCCAACATCCAACCTAAACCTCCCCTGGCGCAGCTTCAGGCCGTGCCCTCTCGCCCTGTCACAAGTTGCCTGGGAGAAGAGCCCGGTCCCCACCTACCTACACCTTCCCTTCAGGTGGTTATAGAGTGAGAAGGTCCCCCCTGAGTCTCCTCCAGGCTAAGCGTGTGCCAGGGCTCAGCAGTTCCCCTCCTGGACTCTCCCTTCTTTGGGAATGAGCTGAGTATCTGCCTCAAACTGCAGGGTCGCCAGAAAAAGATGCAGACCTGCCTAGCAAAATTAACAAGAAAAAAAAAATGTACAGGGCCACACAGTATCTATTGCAAAGTCCGAAAGGCATTAAGCTATTACAACTGCCCTAGCTACCACAAAATCACTGCTATCAGCCTCTGTGCCTAAGAACCAGAAGGTAATGAACATGATGCCACCGTTTTAGAGAAACTATGGGACAGCTCCAAGGAACTACGAAGAACAGAACTTCATTTCTGTAGCAGAAAAAATAGTACAATTAGTAATTTAGAAAATAAAACTAAGAATCAGTGTTCACACAGATAAAAAAGAAACACCAGGACTCAACATGGCTTCAGCAGACAGTCAGAAGCCCCCAGGCTCTGAGGACCATGGGCAAGAGTCAGCATGCATGTAGGAAAGGGTGAGTGAACAGGGTACCCTGCCTGTGTATCCAAAAAGCCTTAGACAGGTTTCCTCTATGAAGGCTCTTACGGCAAGTACGCTCACACCACTTTCATATGTACCAGAAAAAGAAAGGAGTCATCTCATTGATTAACAACTGATTAAAAGATGGGAAAAAAAGGGCAGAAATAGTTCCGTTATCACAGTGGGGTCCTGCAGACGTCTGCTCCGTGCACCAAGTAAGATCTGGAGAAAGTGATACACCGGAGGAAGAACACAACATCAAGGTATCTAAATTAGACACTGGCATTCACCAAAGCAATCAAGGAGACACTGAGGGTCGGATAACATTCTTTAAAAAGATCAACCTAGATTACTTGTTTTGTTTTGTTTTCTAAAGGTGTTGCAGTTTACTCTGTCGCCTAAATGACTTGATTAGAAGTCTCATGTGAATTTTCATCTAAATCGTATTGGACACGCTGCCCTGCAGCGCAGTTTTACGTTTGATTATCTGCAAATTGCTTGTGATTCCCTCAGCATATACAGCAACGAAATGGAGAAAAATGGTATTTGATAACATACTTAACATTAACTTTTCTGCCCCTCCTCAGGTAGAAACTGCAGCTTTTTGCAGGAAATGGACGTCATCCAGAAACGGGATGAAAACTGTTACTGCTACGTGCAAAACAGAACCATCCACTTGCAGTACGTTTGGTCGACGCTTCAGGTAAGAGGCCGTTGTGGGGATCATTCAGAGGCAACACATGTCATGTGAACCTCTGCCAGCAAAGCGCACGATCGGTTAGGTTAGCAAGATCCAATGGGCAGGATCTCTGTGTAATTAGTAGTTGGAGCGGCGTATAGGTCGGACCATGATAAAAACGCAGCGTTGTGATCCTCCGCTTTGGATGCGGTGAGGTTTGGTCTCTCTCTGACACAGGATGTCAGCCAGGCTCATAGCATGGTGCTGTAAAAACGCTAATGTCGTTGTGTTGCGCATTACTTTGTTGCACACACGTCTTTTCTGCTGAGGGACCACTGTTAACCTCTGCAACAGACGGTTGTGCTCATCACCAAACACCTTCGTAAAAATTGAAAATTGGAGGATGAAATGCAGTTCTGTGACTCACTCGCTGCAGCACGCCGGGCCACAGTACAGGAACCAGAGGCGCATTAGATTGTGACTAATCAAAAGCCAGCAGTAGCAGTGCATTTCTGTTTTTCTGAGTAACAGAGGGTCATCTTACAAGAAACACGTTTAGATATTAGCTCAAAACAATATAAAAATCTCTTTTAACAGTGGAAGCAATGATAGATAAAGGAACAAGCTGACTACCTGGACAGTTTCACTTCATCGCTGTCGGAGGAATTTGCTCTCAGATATGAGGAAGTGGAACATCTCTTTGTTCCTCAGGAACACGCTGCACACGTTTCTGTGAGCGGTAGCAGACTTCAGGTGGTGAAACCCTGCAGCAGTCACACAAGCTTTCTTAGAGTAAATGTTCAACAGCAGGAAGTCCAGATTTTTCCCACAACAAATTGCTTGCTGAGAAATCGCTCATGGTATCACTTCTCCCAGGAGAAGCCTGTTTTATTAGCTCTTGCATCACTTTTTTGTAGATGGGCCTTTGTTGTCTCATAGGCCCTGATGAAGAGCTCACAATGAATCACAATCTTCAGGAAGATCATCTCATCTCACAAGATCCACAAGATCTTTTACCAGCTTGGTGTGGGAGGGTGCTAGGAACTAGCAAGGAACCCCAAAATCCCCAGCAGGAACGTGCTTATATTTCAATTTCTGGTTATGATCCCTTTCATTTTCCTTATCCCTCTTCTGTCCCTAACACGAAGTTTGCATTATTAACTACAACAAGAGCAAGTCCAGTTTCTTATGGTTCAGGAGTGGAATGGGGAAGTGTATGAACATCCAGAAAAACTGTTCAGTCAATTACTGGGTTTGTTAGAAGTTCACGTGTGGGCAAGTGTCACGGTAAAACCAAGCCCACCAAGCTCTTGGATGGATTCAGGCCTCTCCATAGAACTTTGCTGACATCGAGTTCAGTGAATCATCTTGTAAGGCCTAAACAATTAATCCTTGCTTAATTTTAGTAATATTAAACACCTAAGAATTGCCCTAGCTTTTTATTTTCGAGCTCTCTACACTGATTTTCATTGTCACTTGTATGGCTTATATTCTGTATAGTTCAGAAAAACAAATCCCCGCGATTCTGAGCTACTTTCCTGTGCCTTTTGTTTGGTTTTAGGTAACAGTTCACAGCAGAGGAATCTTCAGGTTTGAGCCTATTTCAGAAAAAAGCAACTGTCGCAATTCGGAAACTGTGTTTGAGTTTGCCACGTGTGCTGTTCAAATCTTCTGGAAACCAGAGACATCCACAGAAACTTCCATAAGCGTAAAACAATATGGAGAGGATATTTGTTTTAAAATAGAGCCTTTCAAAACCGAACCGTACACTGTGAGTGTGAAACGAGAAAGTAAGTAACGAAGCTTTCAGTTCAGATTACCAACAGATTGGTATTGCCGGTGTTACTGAATGTACCATCTCTTCTGTAGAAGCTTGGGACTTTTCTGTTGATATTTTATGGAATCAGCATTTCAGAGTGAATTAGTCTAAAGTCCTATTTCTATTTTTTTTTTCCCCCCTTTTCAGTGCTAGATGGAAAGCTCTTGTTTTTGTTTGTAGCTGGAATTTTTCTGTTCCATTTTGCAAACAGCCTGAGCAGGTGAGTACTAGCTGCTGACTTCTGACCTCCTTTCCCAAAGCCTGTGCATCTTTGGTCTGTTTTCGAAGCTGAAGAGGTGGTTCTTTGGCAAAATGAAATAAGGAAGCTGAACATATATTTAAAACTGCTTCATACCATTTGCATTTAGACAGATTGTGACATATCTTGGAGTGCTGCACTCTATTAATCACTCAGCTGTGTTAGGGGTGCTGGTATCCAAGCTGCCCGCTCTGGGCGACACCAAGACAATCTCTAGTGAGCATGCGGATTCAGAAAAATACTCTTCTCCCTTTTGTAGGCCAGTGAGGTTGGCTAAATGCTAAATGACGCTACGTGTGTTATAAATGATGCCTTCCTGCAGTGAGAAATGCTCAGGATGAGGTCATCTGGGATCCTGTCTGCCTCCACCTTTGTGCCAACCTCTCCCCATCATTCTTTTGATGCACGTTCTGCGTAGCGTGTAAGGGAGGAAACTTATTGTTAGAGCAAAACACCTGTCCCAGGACTTCAAAGCAAAATGAGTCACAAATTGTCAGGAGGCACCTCTAAAGCGAGTAGAGCAGCAATAAATTTCATAGAGTTAACTCTGAATGAAAAAGTCAGACTTTATCAATGCATTAAGCTTAGAAAAAAACCTTGTGGGTTTGTGAATTATTTTTTTTTACATTAAAAAAATACAACTTTTCTTGCAGTACAGAACCGTATGGGTACATAGAAGAAAATGAAATTACTAGAAACTAGAAGGTCAGTGAAATCAGAAACAGTGTGAGCTTTAAAAAACCCCCAACACAATCCCCTAGTCTGTAACAACTTCACTGACCTTAAATATCTGTTGGGATTTTTTTCTTACATGGATTTAATACCTAAACTGGGCCTGGTAACCGTGTAATTACAACTCTAACTTCCAGCTGTGTTAAGCTCTTCTTGAAGATCACTGCTGGTTTTACAGATGTTGGCATTTTAATCAATTACAAATGATACTTCTCACCGTATTCTCTCTTGTTGTTCTCTTACAGGAGCACCAGGTTCTTTTGCCTTTCTGGAGTAATGCTGGGTAGTTTTGCTCTGCCAGTCTTTGTCCTGTTGACACTTAAAAGGTTTATTCCAAGGGTAAATCTACATTTATAAAACAAAATAATAATCATCATCTTCATAATATAGGAAGTGAGGAGTACTGAGCCAGATTCTGAACTTGCTCTCTTTTTGTGGCCACGTAACTGCACTGAAATAACTGCATGATTGCTTGCGTCCAGTAAATCTACTTAGGTCAGAATCAAATTCTAGTTAAGCTTGCTCCTGAGTTTCAACTAAACAGGCGATTGTTGGTGTACAAGAAGAGTTTATTCTGAAACATAAATTATTTTTATTGGGCTGGAGCTAAGCTTACTTCTCAATCTATGCATCAGTCTAAATCAAAATATAGTTTTAGTGGCAGTGAGGACAGGTTCTCGTCCATTCACCAAGGCAATTAATTGCAAGGCAGATGTGATTTTTTTCCTGTATTTTTACAAAGTCTGTGCATCCCACAACACTGCTGAGATACATTAATTGGGAATACACTGCAGAAGGCTTACACCATCACACCGGGACATGACACACAAACACAGGGATGCAGTTGCTCCACCTAGAACTGATATTGTTCAGCTGTAGCGTGCAGAGCACTGTACAGCAGAAATCTCACACACATCATAAGCCTGTACATCTACCAAATATCACATCTGGTTTTGCCTGTGCGTTCCCTTGCGCGCAGTGGTCCTGGTTCCGAGTTGACATTTTCTGATTATTTAATTTTACTATTTTATTTATTTTATTTTACTATATTTTATTTATTTTCTTTTACTATTTTACTATTTTATTTTATTTATTTTACTATTTTATTTTATTAATTTCCAGCACAGTACCTTCTGGATCTTAATGAGTGGCTGCTGGATGTCCTCTCTCTATTTTATTTACTGCTTCAAAGAGAATATGCAGTGGTTGTGGTCTGAACACAGAAGCTACGTGTTGGGTAAGAAAATAATCAAAAACTGTGCTGCAGATTTTGGTTTAATTTAGTGGTTAGATGCCCGTAGAAAGCAAAAGCAAACGACTCATTTATGGAATACTTTTTCCTCCTAAGCCACAGATGTTAGAATATTCCAGAAATTGCTACTGTACTCAAATGAGCATTTAGTTACATTGTATTGTTAAATAAGGAGATGGATGCAGTGGGTCAGCAGCAGCTTTAAGAGCAGATTTTCCCCTCTGTTACTTATTTATTGATCTGCTGTTACAGCAAAAGGGCAGCCACGCTGGTTTATATTTTGCTGGTCTGTATTCTATATATTATCTGGGAACTGGATGCATCAATTGCTAACTGAAGGTGGCTGCAGGGGCTAACAAATCTATTCACGTGGCAGCCGCCTCGACATTCTTGCACGGGGAGAATTCGTGTGCAGTTTGTAGCATTAACTAAAGGCTGTTCGTGGATCCCCTCGTGAACTCTTTGCGCACTTTTGGAATATAAAGCAGATCCAACATAATGCAGGCATCTGTAAGATAACACGAGACAGCAGGCTGTATTCCACAGCAGCTGCAAACTTTGTGAACCAAACGAAGGAAGTTTGTAAGAGTAGTTTGCATCTTCTTCTCCATCCCTGGAGGGATTCAAACAGCGAGGAGATGTGGCACTTCAGAGCATGGACTAGTGAGCATGGAAGTGTTGGGTAGAAGGTTGGACTTGATGATCCCGGAGGTCTTTTCCAACCTTGATAATTCAATGATTCTGTGTCCTTTTTTCTGTTCCTACAGGGTATTTTCTGGCTGTCGGAATTACCAGCTTTGCCATTTGCTATCAGCACGGGCCGCTTACCACTGAACCCAGCATAACCTTGTTCACGTGGCTGATACAATTAACAGCCTTTATCTTGATATACTGTGGCATCACCATCCCTCAGGTTGCATACGCAGTCATAGCAGTCAGCCTCTGCTCAAAAGGCCTGTGTTACCCCCTGGGTGCTGCTCGTCACATTGGCAGGTTTGTACGTGTGTGTGAATGTCCCGAGTCCCTGTATCGCCAGGAAATACTGGCGGCTGAAAAGAAAAACCCCTTACACTGCAAAAAGGATTTAGGGAATTCTAGTACTAGTTCATATTTTTACTGAATGTGAAGCTAC
Source organism: Todus mexicanus (assembly GCA_013389965.1). NCBI lineage: Eukaryota > Metazoa > Chordata > Aves > Coraciiformes > Todidae > Todus > Todus mexicanus. The sequence continues at coordinate 14,905 of WEIS01058306.1, forward strand.
AGTAGGAAAGGTTTCGAGCCCTAAGACACAGGGATTATTTTCCATTTGGCGGTTTTATGGACAAATTTTGGAGAACGGAGAAATGTGACTGTGCTCTTCAGTACAAGAGTCTGCAGCATATGGTAAGCAAAACATTTCTGTTTGATTGATTGATTAGATGGCAGCAGTACTGCCTTGGTTTCATGTGTAGTGAGAGAATCTGCAGGTGACTCGCACTGAATCTTACAGGATAAAATAAGTGTACTATCACCAAGGCAGTGGATGTTAAAAAGTGACAGTCCATGTAGGTTAAACAGTGTAGAGACTAAACGCCCGTGTCCACAAAATTATGGTTTCCATTGATTTTAGTTTTCCAAGTTTATTATCGTAGATGTACGTGCCTACCTTTAGTTGGTGCAAGCAGTCTGTTGTTGCTGGGGAGACGTTCCCCCATTTTTCCAGAGCCCCGTTTATGTTGCGGCATCTGGAATGGGAACTGCTCGCAATACGTAGACCTTAGTTTGCTTAGTTTTCACTTGCAATACGGGAACAATTTGTTTGCTCATCCTTGAATTTGAAGCATGTTTTATCACAAATACAACTCTCAAATGAGGATTCTAAAAAGTCCTACCAATTTCCTTGGTCTTTTTACCTTCAGTGATGACATCCAGGTTAAGAGTCTTTAGTGCCGGCTGTTGCAGAGCGATGGACGTCTGCCGAAACAGGAAGAGGCAAAGGCTAGAACCAGCATAACCAAAAGAGAAAAAGAACCATTTCTTTTTTCAGTCTTTTACACGTTATTTGGTTAAGAACATACAGCAGTGCTCTTGTGCTCTTTTTAGATATTGAAGGGTGGACTGGGCTGAAGCTTTTTGATTTTAGGTAGAATTTATTGCTTGTTGAAGACGGATTTTTGCCTGCAGGTGAGAAGCACCACCTGTTTGAAAAGCAAAATCTTGGATTAATACTTACCTGATGTAAGCAGGTTCAGCTCACTCTGAAATCAGTAAGATTTGACAGCGAGTTCACAGAAGTCAGAACAGAACTATTCTACCCCGAAACACTACTTTGTTCTCTGTGGCCCTCTTCTTGTTCTTCATTAACTGATGCTTCTGTAAAGCCAGAAAGCACTGAAAGAGAGCTCCACGAATCTCTCTTAGGAGAACGATACTTGGGGTTTTTTCCTGTTTCAGAATACTGAGCAATAGCAGCAAACTGTGAGGTTATGATGCCAGATACACAGCTCAGAGCAGCAGCTGGATCAGAGTAACGAAGAATCTCGCATTATTTGTTGTTAAGATCAGTACTTGTTCCACTGAGCCAGCAAGACCTTTGCCATTTGACCTGAAGAGGGGCTACAGTTCATTCTTGCTTTACAGGGAAGTCGGGAGGAAAGTTGAATGCTGCTGGTTGGAGCAGGTGTTTTTATGCAGAGCTGAAGTTTTGTGGGCATCCAGCCCTTGCTTATCTTAACTCATCACAACATTTAAATTGAAAGCAGTCGACAGAAGGGAACAGAACATGGCACACTTTCTAATTGATATCTAATTATATTATACATAGCTACGCAGCAGCTAAAAAAACATCAGATTGTAAACATTTTGGCCTCAGACTACTCAGTTTTGTAATTTAAAGCAAGATTTAAGAGAAGCGATCTAGTAAACAACACGAACAGCTCATAGCAGACTTAGAGCATTGCTTATCTTCGAAGTTACATATGCAGATTGGAGTTTGATTCAGCCTGTGTCTCTGCACAGACACGTTTTGCATACTGCCCTAAAAATGGCTGAGCAAGCAGCCATCTCTTTAATTCTAGGAGGTTTTAGTCTGTGCATACACCGTAAGGACCTGGTCCAAAGCTCATCTGAAGCTCATTAGATACCATTCCATGGAATTCTACAGCTTTGGTGAAGACTCAGGATAAACAGGCTAGCAAACATAAGACACCTTGTAAAATTTGAATGCAAGAATGTAGCTGGTCCTCTTAAAAGGATAAAAGTGATTCATGCACGTTAATAGCAGGTAGTAGAGAAAAAGGACAGACAAGAATTACGTGCCAGAAGGCCTCAGAAGTACTAATTGTTTCAATTTCATTCTAGAAAAATGAAGCATCACTTTAAAGCAAAAAATCTGGTGTTTAAATTCCTCACTGAAGAGGAGTATCGAGAACAAGGTGAAACAGAAACTATCAGAGCTCTGGAGGAGCTGCGTGCATTCTGCAGGAACCCTGACTTCCCATCATGGTTGGCAGTATCCAAACTCCAGTCCCCACGCAGGTAAGGAAACCTGGCTTCTCTAAACCGGGGAGCACGTTGTACAGCTGCTGTTACACAGCAAACCCAAACGCTACTTCAGGCACTGCTCCAGGTGCCGTTATCTCACATGCAGCCAGACAAACGAGTAGCTTTATCTTCTTCAGTCATCGAATCACAGAATCTTTGAGGTTGGAAAAGACCCACGGGATCATTGAGTCCAACTGTTAACCCTACTCTGCAAAGTTCAGTAATCCCCCTGAAGATCACAGCCACACCTCTCAAGGATATTACTTGCAGGTGGTATTAAACCTCCTGTTTGTTCCTCCCTGACCATAAATCACTCAGAGTTTGCAGACATTCACAGCTAATTTGCAGTAATGGCAGCTTTCCTTAAAACTTACACGCTTCCTACAATGCCCCTAAGTTCCTACACAGTGCCCCAGGTGGTGTCCAACCAGTGAAATGCCCCTTTGTTTGGTTTTTAGAGCAGTACCTTTTTACATTGTGTAAAACTGGGGCGTGCTGAAAGTACACGCCTCAAATATCACCTGTACTGAGCTCTGCCAAGTGCCAGGCTGCGCAGCCACGGCAGCCTGTTGGTATCAACCAATACCCAAGGCTAAGAATACAGAGAGGGAAATCAATGCCTGCACCTAGGAAGTACAACAGGTAGAACAGCTACTCCAGATATAGCTTAAGAGACAAACCTAAGAGAACTGCAGGTTGGGAAGCGTCAGGTAAATGCAGCCAGAAAATCTTGCAGAATCTAAAATGAATCATAATAGCAGTGTATTTCTGCCCAACCCCAAACTTCCAGGTATCAGAAGCATTCGCCATCCACAAAGACTTGGTCCTTGCTGCAGAACCAAGTGTTGCTATTTCAAAGGGTCCCCAGTCGGCGCAGAATTTAATCAATAAAAAGTTAAAACTAGTTCTAGAACTTTCATCTTCCTCATATGGACACTCAGACAGCCTCTCTACCGGGTTTTATAGAAGTACTGTTAAACCATCGTATTTTCTAAGCTACTTGCATTCCGTAGCATGATTGAAAGATACAAAAAATGAGAACTCAACTGCAGCATTGGAAAACAAATCCTGCCAAATGCACAAAACAAATGAGACGCGTATTTTCTAGGCATCGCTTAATTAGCGTAGTTCTTAAAATGCAAAAATAAAAAGGAGTCTGGTTTAAAGTCGAGTAGCCCTTCACGCTTCCATTAGGCATCAGAAGATAGTTCAACTTGAGGCAAACCTGTAAAACAGCCAGTCCAACTCTGTTCCCCATTTAGCCTAACAGCGCTTCCAAGAAGAGCGAGGTGACAACGTTCATCTCACAGAAATGTAAAGTCGAAAATGTAAATTATTGATCAGTTTACCAGAACTCCAGAATGTAGCTGCATTTCCTTTTTCTTACATTCCTCTGATGCTGTCGACACTTACCTAGGTGTCAGAATTGCCGTCTGTTTCCACACGCTTGCCAGAAACCTCCAGCTCCGCTCTCTCTCTTCAATGGCGTTGCCCACTGAAATAAGATTTAGTAGCAAATTGGAATGTGGGGACGGTGCTAAGCTTTGTTCTGCCAGACCTCCAGTTTGGCATCTCCTTGGATTCCCAGCCTGCAGCTCTAGGTTCACCAAAAGCAGGAATTCTATGGCCAGACCTTAGCTCAGCTTGGCCAGAGTGTTTCACACAGCACCAGAAGCAAGGTGATAGCACAGCAATGTAGGAAGGCAAAATTCTCACCACTTTTCCTTTCGTTCGCAACATCAGCTTACCTGAATTCTTACAGCCTTTGTCTCAAATATGCCACAGGTTTAATTTATTTTTAGAAGCTAATGTACCATCTATCCAACCGTACAAATGCTTACCCCAAATTACCCCACAAGATGTGAAAACAAACTTAGATCTCGTGCTTAGTCACCAGACCTTGCAGATGGTCCCTCCAGAAGTCCAGAAGTTACTTTTATAGACTGAAGACTGAAAAGATGAGGCAGGAGAACAAATCTTCAGGGTTGTTGCCATCCGTCATGACTTCTCTGTTGTTCAGGACTCCCCAGCTCACCTGCACTGCCTGTGGGCATATCCTTCCAACGTCCCTGATTAATCGGCAGTATCTCCTGCTCTCATAGTATTTTTTCCATCTTTTCAACTGATCCTTTCTCCTTTTAAAAATCCGGCAGGTTTGCAGGTTTTGTCCTGGGATGTCCCCACATCTCCCCAGCAGAAGCAAAGGCGCACGACGACCAATACGGCATCGGGAGCTTCTTCCTGGAAGAGCAGCTCTTTGAGACAAGGGCAGAATTGGAGCAAGATGATCCAGCCGGTTCCGTCCACGAAGGAGATGAGGAGGATGAAGATGAAACGCATAGACAAATTGCATTTCCATACGCTACTGAGCTGCTCTGAGAGCTGGGAAATAACCAAGAAAAGGAGAGGGAAGACATTCATCCTGGAGAGGAAGGATACGGACTGAGACTTAGGTTTGGTGATTTCTTGTGGTTGCTGGTGGGCAAGCAAGGATTTTGGAAACAACTGTTTATCACTGGTGTTGCCTGATGAGTGGAACAGGAGGAGAACATCAGGGCTGTTGAAGTGAAGAGGATTCTCGTGCTATCGGTCCTTTAACTGGGGAAGTAAAACATTGCTTATTTGCAAAGCAAGTGCAGGCAGCAGCCTGTCCCACCAGGATGCCTTGTTTTTCCAAGGATACTACCTCTAGAAAACAGAGAATCTGTTGTGGCTCTTCTCAGTGTCAAATCCTCTGTGCTGAGCACTAGAGGGAGGAGAAGCCACTAGTAATACTCTCCTAAGTACTCTGGGTGTCAGCAATTTTTATTAGCACGCTAATGACGTTATTAACTGGTTTTGTTGTTTGTGAGACTCTTCAGCACTGAAGATCAATAATTAATACAGGTGAAGCGGGTTTGTTTGCTCTCCTGGCCAGGCCTGCTGTCCATGAGCTTCATTTTGCCTTGCCCTGGTTGTTTTAAGCTCCTCTTGCTGTTCAGAACCCTGCCTGACTTTTCACCCTCTGCTTGCCTGTCCTGTTCTTGGTGCTCTGCTCCGGTTACCCTGCGCTTTGTTCTTTCCCTGCTTTTGTTTCTTCACATCCTCGTCTTCCCTCTTTTACGGGTCCCTCTGCTCAACCTTCGCTCCTCTGCTTCTCCACCTCTGGACAACTGCAGATGATTTAGGAGAGCATTTCCATCCCCAGGTGTATTTTTACTCCCGCTTTTGCTTTCACTGTCGCTTTTCACTGTCGCTTTATCTCAGCCGGGTCCTGCCGCCCAGAAAAGACACCAAAGGCTGAGGCTGGTTGAGCTGAACCCCCCCGGAACGATGACCTTGGGTAGACTGAAGAGTTACTTCACCTTGGCCATCGTGACAATGAAATACTGAAAAGGATTACAGGTTAGTCAAGGGAGGGTACTCGAAGAGAAGTCTTGGGTGATTTTTGCGTGGTTTAAAGCACACAGATTTCTTTACTTTGTAGTTAGCGAAAAACTCCCATCCACGTGATCTGCAGCCAAGGAGGACAATCAGATTTGTCCTAGATTAAAGCCACAGATTTTCTAGATTTCCTCTCTTTCCTGAAGGTAGTGATAATATTTTAAGATAATATTTTACCTAAGCAACGTGGTAAATATAAAGCCTCTCATACATAGGTAGTTACACTTTATGGACATTGTCCCTTTTTCTAAATTATTTAGGAAAATACCACGTACAGCTCCTCCAGTAAGGAGGAAAAAAATGAAGAAAAAAAAGGAAGGAAAAAAATGAAGAAAAAAAATGAAGAAAAAAATTTAAAAATAAGAAAAAGGAAAAAAAATAAGGAGAAATAAAGAAAAATAAAGAAAAATTAAGATATCAAGAAAAAAATAGACAAATTAGAAAGATAATAAAAATAAAAATAAAGAAAAATTAAGATATCAAGAAAAAATAGAAGAGTAAAAAAAGAAAAATTAAAAAGAAAAAGAAAAAAGAAAAATAAGAAAAATAAAAATAGGAAAAATAGGAAAAAATTAGAAAAAAGAAAAACAAAGAAAAAAAAATAAAATAAGAAAAATTACAAAATAAAAATAAGAAAAAATAGGAAAAATAAAAAATAAGAAAAATTAAAAAATAAGAAAAAATAGAAAAAATAAGAAAAGAAAAAAGAAAAGAAAAGAGAAAAATAAGAACAGAAAAGAAAAGAAAAGAAAAGAAAAAAAGAAAAGAAAAAAAAAGAAAAGAAAAAATAAGAAAAGAAAAAAAGAAAAGAAAAGAAAAAAAGAAAAAAATAAGAAAAAAAATTCCACTCACATTTTATGTAGCTGTGAAGTCCATCATTCACCAGGGATGGATAAATAGCATCCAGAGTAGAGTGGGAAACTACTAAGTACAGCCAAGCCAGAAGTGCAGCAACGTGAGAAAAGATGACGAGTGCTTTAGTGGATTGCTGATGCTGACCTTAAAAAGCATTTCCTAAGCAAAGCCCAGCAAACCCAAGCGCCGTCCTTTGAGCCCTTTGCCAACAGCAAGTTGAGCAGCACGGTGCTCCTGTGACGTGTGGAAACGACGCAGCTTTACTGAAATGCCGTTGTTAGGTACTGTCCAGTGCTCAGCTAGAAAATCTGGGAACAGAATCTCAATCCGTTGCCTTAACAGTTTGGAAAGCCTTGCTTGGTAATGAAGGATGAGTTACATTTCTCTTCTGTTTTGTGGTGTTTAAAAAAAAGTTAGATTTTGATGACTGTCTTGTATTCAGGGTGCAGCATCCTTGAGATACTGTCTTGTACTTTCAACATTTTGTAAAATAAAAGTATTTTTCAACTACGAGGTTCTTCTGCCTTACATATTCACTCTCTTCGGAACAGCAGGACACGTGACAAGGAAGGAGCCGAGCAAACTGGGTGTGTTTATGGCCTGAAGTTTTCTCCCTTGTGGCAGATTTAATTGTGCACAAGCTGCGGTTGCTCCAAAATGGAGCATCCCCTCTGCCTCGAGTGCATCTCCCTGAATCATAGAATCACAGAAGCATCAAGGTTGGAAAAGACCTCCAAGATCATCAAGTCCAACCTTCCACCCAACACTTCCAGGGTCACTAGACCATGCTCTGACCACATCTCCTCGCTGTTTGAATCCCTCCAGGGATGGTGACTCCACCACCTCCCTGGGCAGCCCCTTCCAATGTTTAACTGCTCTTTCACTAAAGACATTTTTTCTAATATCTAATCTGAATTTTCCCTGGTGCAACTTGTGGCCATTTCCTCTTGTCCTGTCATTAGTTACAAGGGAGAAGAGGCAGCACCCGCATCTCTACACCCTCCTTTCAGGGAGTTGTACAGAGCAATAAGGTCACCTCTCAGCCTCCTCTTCTCTAGACTGAACAAACCCAATTCCCTCAGCCTCTCCTCATCAGACATGTTCTCCAATCCCTGAACCAGTTTCGTTGCCCTTCTCTGTACCCTCTCCAGTACCTCCATGTCTTTCTTACCCCGTGGTGCCCAAAGCTGGACACAGTATTCCAGGTGTGATAGAAGGAACCTGCCACGCTCATTCTCCACTCAGGACGGATCCGAACCACCACAAAGCCGAATTCGTGCGGTGACAGGTGAGCTCTGACAGTTAGCACACGTGCAAGCAACAAATCAAAACTAAGATCTCTCCCTGGCATCGGTTTTGTACGCGTACAAGTTTAGCGGCTGACATATTTAAAATTTAACTGTCCTACACTTAAGGTAAAAATAAATTCCAGACCCACATGCCGCTGTACAGGGCAGGTGCAGCAGGGCAACTACAGCTGCTTAATCAGAAGTAGAAATTGGGAGTATTTCCATACGAGCTGACGTGACCCACTCTCAGCAGCCTCTATCTCAAAACTGCGAGGTGACAAACGTAATCCAGTTCTGACTTGGGCTCATGGTGTCCCGCACACTTCCACGTCACCCTGTTTATGATGCACATTTGGTGTGCCTCTCAGGTCAGATTTTACCATGAAACGGACTTTAACACTGTGAGAGCGGTTCCCAGGCTCTAGGTGCACTGTCCCCCAGCGAACCTAGCGAAAGGTCACCGTCACTGAAGGATTTTCAATTCAGGGGATTGTGTTTACGGCTGGCATCGTAACATAAAGAAACGTCATAAAAGTTCAGGTTGTGACTATCAGATACATTATGGATGTTTTTATATTTCTTACCACAGTTTTTACAGTTTCACAAATATCAAAACCCAGGTGGTGTGTACATGTCCATTTTGCAACATAGAATGACTATACAATTCCAAAAAGAGCAGGCATTTCAAAGACACAATTCCCAAGTGTAAACACAGTGTACAAGCTCTTCAATCCAGGTGCTATGCAGTAGCAGCTGAGATAACACCGTACAGCATGAACTCAACGAATGGTTGGTTTGCCTCAAGATGAGTTTTTAGCATCCTTCTGTCCTGTCACCTGTTCAGTCTTTAGTTCTCCCCCACCCCCGAGTTATACAAACATACAATAAATACATTTCTGATTTTAAAGGACACTTAGACAAGTCATGAGGATTTATGTGAGTACAGTACATTTAAGTTCAAGTGCAAAAAAAGTTAACTAGTGGCTAGTCATCGATGTTTTTATTGTCTATGGTGTTGGTCCCAGGCACCACCGGAACGCGGGCTGTTCTAAAAGCACAGCTAAAGCCCAGCTGCGGGACACCCCTTCAGGGAAGCTGACTGGATGTCAAAGGGGGTAAAAACTGCGCACCCCTTCCCTGCTTACCTGCTGCCATCTTCCTCTCCCCTCACTCTTGCCTCTGGATCACCGCTCAGCCCCACGGCACAGCCCCACAGC
>WEIS01058308.1:1969-21858 GCA_013389965.1 Todus mexicanus
GCAGCCTGTTACATTCGTCTCATTGCCAATACACGAACTGCAGGTAGTAAAGTTTTCACAGGTGCCTAAAAAAAACCAAAACAACAAAACACAAATGCATTGATTAGGACAAAATTATCACTGTCAAAAAAAGCAACTTCACAGAAGCACCCACGGAAACAAGTCTTAGATCTGTATCCTCCCATATGTACATTTTTCAGGTTAAGGCACAAACTGCAACCGAAAGCTGCAGCTTAGGAATGCACTGGACAAGACAAGAAACAAATACTTTTCTCTTCAGACACTACTAATACTCCAAAATCAGACGCCATACATACACCAAGATTTTGCCTCACGCAACCTCTGACTGTGGTAAATTCAGATAACAGAGGATATACTACTCTAGTGAAGTTACCAAAGTCCACCATATTAGTTTTGCAGAAGTTCACTGAAACCTCAGATGGCAAGAGCCGTGTTCCTTTTTGACTACATTTTCCCTTTAGGTAATACAGCCAACTATAAATAACCCTATGGTAGAAACCAACCAAGGTATAGGAAATAAAATACAAGAACCTAGAGGACTTCATACATAAATGCATATAAAGGAGAGCAGAAAGAAAGTCAATCTATTCATGTTTTGATCACAGCAGAAGCCAGTAACGTAATCAGTGCAGCTGCTTTTTTACATCAACCTCAGTCAAATATTGTTCCCTTAAAAAAAAAAAAATCAATGACAACACATCCACTATCTGGATCAAATACTACCTCCTCCCAACTTACAATTTGACTGCATTAGTTTCAATTAAGACATACTCATATAGCCATCATACTCAGAAAACCCACACACAACCCACAATTCCTTATGCCGCATACTCTCCAGCGGATTTCACAAAATATCCACCTACTCCATGCACCTTTGGGTGACCTTTCACTTCTCTCAGCTCTGCTCCCCAGTGACGGGAACAGTGCTATTCGCAGAGCTTTGGCAGTCAGCACGCTAATTTACATCTCAAGATAACAACTACAAATATATTACCTAACTTCACTATTCTCCTCATTTGAATTAAGCCACCCTGGTCTTTATTTTGCTTATGGTAGGACCAGGCTACAAATACTGGTGCCATTTCTTCTCAAGTTTCAAGAAATGCAAGAAGACACGAAAAAAATCTTTGTCGGTTTGCATCAGTGAGGAATGTAACCGACTTGCCTTGCTCCCTTCAGAAAAAAGGCACCTAAAACCACCACTTCAAGACAGTTTCTGAATAACAGATTTTGGAAAATAATTTATTATTCTGGGTATGCATCTGAAGAACAATCACAGCCCACACAACGCTTGCTTTAGTAAATTCTTCACTGGTGTGTAGAAAATCTAGCACAATACATCTGTGGAGACAGGACAGTCATTGCAGCCAGTTAATTAATACCAGGTATCCCAGGACTTTTTAGTCTACTTTCAAAACAGCTTTCCCAGCCTAGCATAGGGGAGGAGCAGATTTGCAAAGTAAAGGACCAAGAGACGTTTTAACCACAGGAAAGGCTTATGAGGAAAGGCTGAGGGAGCTGGGGCTCTTTAGCTTGGAGGAGACTGATGAGGGACCTCATTAATATTTATAAATACATAAAGGGTGAGTGTCAGGAAAATGGAGCCAGGCTCTTTGCGATGGAACCCAATGATAGGACAAGGGGTAATGGGTATAAATCAGAACACAGGAGGTTCCACTTAAATATGAGAAAAAACTTATTTCCGGTGAGCGTGGCAGAGCCTGGCACAGGCTGCCCAGGGTGTTGTGGAGTCTCCTTCTCTGGAGACATTTAAAACCCGCCTGGATGAGTTCCTGTGTGACTTGGTCTAGGTGGTCCTGTTCCAGTGGTGGAATTGGACTAGATGATCTTTAGAGGTCCCTTCCAATCCCTAACAATCTGTGAAAAGGTTTCAGGAATGAGCTGTTAACTTCAGAATCGGTGTCAGATACCTTCCCAGTGCTACTCCTGCTGTGAGAAGCTCCCTTGGGGGCCTTCGTATGGGATAACAGCAACCTCTCCCCATCAGCAGATCCCTTCTCGCCACTGAAAACACCCAACTCTGGCACCACGAACCCAGCTTAAGGAACTCGGCTACCGAGCGCAGGCAAGGTCACGTTTGCCCCTCGGACAAACCCGTGGCGGTGTCTCTTCCAGGCGGGGTGAATTCGGATCCCCATTCCCCTTAAGGAGAAGGGCTGGAAGCGCCAGGAGAAGCCTGCGCTGCTGGGCCGACACTGCCCTCTCCCGCTGCACCCGGGGGAACCCCCCTGGCCCTCAGCATTCCCCAAACACCTCACGGCTGCCCCGGGGTGCCCGACAGAGGCGGGGAGAGCAGGTCTAGGAGGGCTTCACACGGAGGCGCGCCCAGAGGGGACCTCAGGAGCTCCCACCCAGCACAACCCGGGGATCCCCTCCTCCGCTTCGGGGGGCTCGCAGCGCATTCGCGCCGTGCTCCTCGGCCACGTCAACAGCGGGGCCGGGAAGGTCAGACAGACCCACAGGACAGAGATACAGACACACACACACACAAGGAGCGGCCGGCACAGGGACAGGGCACAGCAGTTCCGCTTACATAAGGCGCCCCGCTCCTTCCCTCCCTCTATCTGACCCGCAACTGAAGTTCGCCCGCAGCGGCCCCGGCTCCGACCCCGGCTCCAGCCGCGGTAACGGGTCCCGCACCCCGAGGGGAACCGAAACCGGGACCCTCCCCCAAACCCGGGCGGACCGAGACGGGGCCCCTCGGAGCGGGACCACGGCGGGGAGGGAGGGGGAGGGGCTGCCCCGTCAGCAGCAGCCGTCGCCGCCGGGCGGAGGGGAAGGAAGGGGGGTAAGGGGCCATTAGGGTGTCCCGGGGCGCTCACCAGCGGCCGCCGTGTCGTTGCCGCTCCCCACGGTGCCGGTGCCGCCGCCGTCACTCCCCGCGGCCAGCCCGCACAGGAGGCACGCGGCGAGGGCAAGCGCGAGGATCCGGCGCATGGCGGCGATGCGAGGGAAGAGAAGGCGGAGGAGGAGGAAGAAGAGGAGGAGGAAGGCGGCCGGTCCCGCTCGGCAGCGCNCGCTGCCCGCCCCCTTCTCTTCCCCCCCCGCAGCTCCCTCCATCGGTCCCTCCCCTCATGGCGGCCCGACCCCTGCGGGCAGGGCGGGGCGTGGCCCTGGGCTGCTCATAGCGGGAGGGCTGTGATCGTCCAGTGTTGCCCCAGCCTGGCTTCACCCGCCTTAGCGGAGCCGCTGCTCGCCGCCCCGTGGTCTGAGCTGCTGCGGCTTTCCCTCAAGTTGCTGAAGCAGAACTCGTTACCCCTCGTTGCCCCTCGTTGCCCCTCGTTATCCTTGTTACTCCTTGTTACCCCACTCTCACGACTCCTCGGGCACCGGCCCTTATGCCCATGCCAACTCCCAGAAAGTTATTTTGCAGTGGATTTCTCCTCCAGAGCGATAGCCGCTGCTGTGAGGATCATCCCTTTCCTCTGCTTCTCCCTCTTCTGCCCTGAAAAAGCAACAAATAGTACCTAACGGTAGTTTGAATAAATGCTACTCGGTAATAACCACACATGAAGCTTAGTGGTCAGCGTGCAACTGGTGCAAGTCATCCAGCTATGCTCCCCGCAGTGCTGGTGCCATCACGGGTGGGAACAACACCCTGGGGAGTTGGCGTAGGTCCGTGATGGAGTATCTGTATTACTTGGAAGGATGGCATGGTAAAAATTGTAACCCTTGTCTTGAGGATAGTCGCCTCCAGCTGCACTGTAGGGAGCACCTGGAGAAGGATGCTCGGTCATCCCATCACTTCTTTTGGTGGACTTGGTAGTTTTAGGTTTGTGGCACGACTCAGTGATCCTAAATGAAACGGAGAAAACTCAATNGGCCGGTCCCGCTCGGCAGCGCTTCCCGCGGGCGCGCTCCGCTCCCGCCGCCTCTGCGCACGCTCTGTGAGCGGCCCCGGCCCCGCCCCTTCCCCCGCGCGAGCCGGCCCANCGTAGGTCCGTGATGGAGTATCTGTATTACTTGGAAGGATGGCATGGTAAAAATTGTAACCCTTGTCTTGAGGATAGTCGCCTCCAGCTGCACTGTAGGGAGCACCTGGAGAAGGATGCTCGGTCATCCCATCACTTCTTTTGGTGGACTTGGTAGTTTTAGGTTTGTGGCACGACTCAGTGATCCTAAATGAAACGGAGAAAACTCAATAACAACTCAGTGTTATTAAGTAGGCACTCTTTATTGCGGCACCAGGCAGCATGGGGGATAGCTCCTCCTAACATGCGCACAGATCTAAAGCACTAGATCTCTATTTATCAAACTATTATATACATATTCATAATATTTCCCGGAATTCATAGACATATGCATTAAATTCTAAGAATTCATTAACATAATCTCCACCCCTTACATCGAATGCGCAGTTAAATGTGGTAGTGGTCTCTGGGTCCCCTCTGGTGGTCTTCTGATGAAGGCCTGAAGTCTTCCTAGGGGTGTCCTTTTCACCTTTGGTGAAAAACCCTTGAGTCTTCCTGCCTCATAAACTGCCGAGCTGGTCCAGGCCAATTATCAGGCCTCTAAAGTCTTGTTATCTACTCTACAGGGTTAGGATGACCCTATGGGCCTCCTCCTTAATGCAGCTGTGCTTGCTAGCTCAAGGTTGTACCCATCCTAAATCATAAAGGTCTTTTTGAACCTAAACGAGTCTATGATTCCCTCCTGACCACTGGGGAGAGTACCACTTCTGCCCACCATATTCCCTGTCTCTCTCTGTCTGTCCTTTGTTTTTCTCTAATGCAGCTTGAGTCAATGTCTATCATCAACAGCGGACTCTGCAACTAAAAATTGGCGAAAATCTGCCTCCAGATTTTGTGCAATGCCAACACAGGCAAATATTGGGAAACGAAGACAAACATTCAATGCTTGCTTGTAATGAAAGAGAGCCAAGGTAGAGCTAGAAAGCAAGTTTTATTGTCCTAGTTTGAGAAAGGCATCATCAGAAAGAAAGGACAGGTGAAAGACAAGTTATAATCAGTAAAATTCTCCCTGGTTTCTCCTAATTGTGAGTTAGACTTGGGCAGTAAAGAGGAAAATGCCAAATAAATCCATAGCTTAATCTTCCATTTTACTTCCTTTCCTGAAGGTGTTTTATGGCCAATGTAACTTCTGAAACTTTAAGGCAAGCTGCCTATCATGACTACAGTGTTAGCTCCAAAAAGGACTGTAGAACAGTTGGTAATACATAATTTGGGTATAGAGCTTTCTAACAAGCTTCTGAGCCATCATATACTATGGTGCTTCTGCTAGTGGACAGAACAGCTGCTGCTTTGCCTTCCTGAAAAGGAGTCTTAGAATGAAAATGTAAGAAAAGGGCCGCAAAGGAAACGACAGAGAATCAGTTTTGCAATATGGACAAGGAACTTCTTAGCAGCTTCAGTGAAATGACCAAACGTGTCGGACAAGAGAAGGTGACTGAAGTTACCTTTCATTCTGCATGTACTTTTTACTGGAGAGTTAGTGCAAAATAGTTCAGTTATTCCTGCAGTGTGATTAAAGCTGCTGGCCTTTTGAAATATTTTTTTTAAATAATCCTCACAGTCATTATTAAATTACTATGTTTCTGTTCTAATTCTGAATAAGCAGCATGTAAAATAAATCGAGGAGTGGCATAAACAGATACTGCAGCATAAGTGAAACTGCAGTGACCATTGAATAAGGGAGTTTCTTACACCTTCCACTTATATCTCCTGGCCATTCGTGCAGAGATTTTTGTGTCCTTCTGGGACAACGGTCTTCTACTGATTTCAGGCTTGATTCACGTGATTTCTTGTGTTTTCATTAGACGTGTCATTATTTGAACTCAGTTTTCCCTTTTTGTAGTTCTTCTGGGTTTTGATAGTAAATACATCTTCAGCAGTTGTCATAGCGTTTTATGACAGATGCCGCAGCAGTTCACCTGATGCATTGGACACATGAAGCACCACATTTCATGAGGACTACATACTAAAAATTTCTCTGTTTGAGATGGAAAACAAGTAGGACATAGGATTAATAGAAAACAAGGCTCTAATCATAGTGTACATATATGGAAAAACAGGGAGAAAGTGAAGGACAAAACAAAACAGATCTGAGATTACCAGCAGGGCAAGAACTACAGCTACAGCACATCTCCACAAGCAAGTGAAAACGTGTCCATCATGTAATCCTGGGGGCTGGTGGGAATCCAAGTGGATGATAAATGTGGTTTGTCTGTTTTTTCTTGAAGTCAGCATCTTGGGACTTTGCTGTAGTCTACAGTCAGCAGGATCATGGCAGTCTGGGTTGTTGTTGTTGTTGGATTTAAAGCACCACATTCATCACTGTATTCATTTTTCATTGTGCTGTTATATACTTAGTGGTTAGTAAGGCATTTACCTCTGGTTTGAATCTATAAGGAAGTCCAAGCACTGCATTACTGGAAATTTGTGTAAAGTCCTTGGCAAAACTGGGTAAAACCTAAGGGTCTGCAGATGTCCATTTTAGGGAAGCACATTTTAATTGTCATAAATGCACAGGATTTGCAACGGATCGTGTTGTATCAATTGGTGCTTGTCAAGATGTGCTAACGGGGCTTTTGAAGAGGTTCCAGAGAAGCGTACTGCAGTTTGGGATAGTAGCAATAAATAAATTTAAAAATAAAAAATTAGTAAATAAACTGAAGGGAACAGATATATATTTTCATTTCCAAACTGTCATTTTACCTGCATGGAAAGAGAAGTGTGTGTGAAGTGTAAATACGTGGTGGGGGTTTTAACAAGGAAAATAAACCATCCAAGGAGATTTGGGAGTATTTCATACCATTACATAACGACTCATTATTGGATTGTGATGTCATTCACCGCCTTTGTAACCGTTTAGAAATAATGCATCGATTTCTGTGCCCAGGGGTTTGTAACCTTAGTTAATCCTTGCATTGAAACAGGTATGGTATGGTAATAAATCCCGCTGTCGAGGTGTGTCTGATCCGTGCTGGATGCAGCCACAGGGCACATACAGGGTTGCGCATGCCATGCTGTATGACGCCTAAGTGCGCATTTAAGGCGCACGTGTGTCTGTCTCCAGCAGAAATTCTGGGTGAGGACATTGGCACCTGCTCTGTGCAACCCGCTTGCCTGAGGCAAGCACGGTGGAGCTGTGCCCAGTGCCCTTTCATGTGTGCTGCGCTGCAGGCACCTGTACCGCACCAGTACAGGTGTGGTATGTGACTGGTTGTGCTCTCCATCTCTAGTTTAAAATCTTGTGTGGGGGTTGTTTTTTTTTCTGCTGTTAATAATTTGCTGAAGGAAAAGCTTCAAACTTTAACTTAAAGCTATCCAATTGTGGCCAAAAAAGCCGATCATTTACCATTTGCACACTGAGGTTTGAACAGGGGGAAAGGAAACCTCAACAAACAAACTAAAAGGCTTCCAGGCATCATTGATGATCCCTGCACAAGGTGACCTGAGAAGCCACACTAACATTTTCTATTGGCCTTAGCAGCTCTCCTGGGTCAGATTCAGAAGTCACCTAACCTCAGATTAGGTAAACTACATTTTAGGTAATGACTTCATCCTCCCAACTTTCATCTAATCAGTGCTTGAATTAGTAAAGGGTAGTGATTGGAACCTAGTGTCTGTGATTTGTTAGCACACTGTCCTTGTGGTTTTAACACCTACAGAATCACAGAGTCACAGAACAGGAGGGGTTGGAATGGGCCTTTGGGGATCATCTAGTCAACCCCCCTGCCAAAGCAGGATCATCTAGGGCAAATGCACAGGATCGTATCCAGGAATGTTTTGAAAGTCTCCTGAGAATGAGACTCCACAACCTCTCTGAGCAGCCCGTTCCAGGGCTCTGTCACCCTCACTGTAAGGAAGTTTTTCCTCATGTCCAAATGGAATTTCCCGTGTTCCAGTTTGTGCCCTTACCCCGTGTCCTATCACTGGGCACCACTGAAAAGACTGGAAAGAACACAATGTTTTGTGCCATGTATATAGTCTGAGGGCTTCTTGCATAATTTTTGATTTAGAGCAGTTTCTAAGAGAGTGTTTTTCTGGAGTAAGAAGATCAGCATAAAAGCCTAACAAAGAAAAACTTGCAAAACACCCATTTTTCTTACAGCACTGACACATTACATAAACAAAACACTGAGTAATCTGTTAAGATAATAATTTTCTCAGGATGCAGGTTCCTGCCATCTGCCATTTGTAGAAGGGATTTTTTTTATATGGTTGCTGGGAAGGGAACTCCAAAACCAGCAGTTGGCAGAAGCCTTCACCTCCCCTGAATTTCCCGGCTTTTTGGAGACCCTGTGGCTTGCCTCTGGGCTTGTGCATCCTCTGAAGATTGCACACACCACTTCTCTGGTCTGATTCTCAGAGAAAGCAACTCATTCCTAGTAACTTGATCAGAGATGTAAGCTACAGTAGAAAACATCATTTTGGATTGAGGTTAAGACAATTCTTCCTTTCCTGTTTCACTGTTCATCGCCTTGGGCTCCTTAAGCATATCCAACTTGCAGGCGCTGGGGAACCAGGACTGAAAGACACGTTCTTTTAGGTGACCTCCTTAATACTGGATGAAAGATTTTACCACATTTTTTGCTGGCGGAGTGTCCTGTTGTGACCAATGCAAGACCAGTAATTGTGGCTTGCCTGAAGCATCATTATGCCTGAAATTCAAAGTATTTGCTGGTTGTACTCTTCTCATTACAATATTTTCCATGTGGTGTAACTTCAGCCAGTTGTCCCCTGTCCAGTCACCCCGTGCAACTCTCCTAGATCCTGAGTGTGTGACACCCTGTAGGTCGTACATCCACCTGTCATACTTGTTACCAGATCTGTGGCTTTTGGCACAGGATCAGCTTTCTGATACTTGCTATGATGAGGTGTTTGCCTGCCCTGGGGGACCCTGAGCACTGCCCATTGCCAGAGCATGGGTTCCTGGGCTCTGTCTGCTGCTCAGATCAGGTTGTTTGGACTTGAAGCACAAGCTGTGCTCTGGCTCGGTCCCTTCTTGGGGGCACTAGGGACACTGGGATGCAGCGACAGTGCAGAGAAGACCTGCTGTAGGCGATCAAGCCAAGAGCAAATAAAAAACCCCAATGAATTGGTCTTTTAGCATAGACCTTTATAACCTGCAGAGCTAAAAGTACTTTTCTGAGTTTTATCTTTAAACATCTGAATACTATTTAAAACCCTTACATGAAATAAGAGCCACTAACCTCTGTCCCAATACTGAGCTTGGAAGCCAGATCCTTTCATAACAATAGTCTCTATTACTTAGAAAAAATAATTTGTCAGGAAATGTGTTATTTTATGAATAAAATGCAACGCTGTGTTTTCAGCTTTATTCTGGAGCTATGAAGTGAAAATAATTACTCTCTAGGCAGTTTAATTGGTTTGAAATGTCCCTCCAGAAGACTTAGTTCCTATATAGTAATCTATGTACAGATTGCAGAATGATTTTGAAAACAGAAGGATAACGTGTGTTAAAGGCTCCTTAGCTGATTACAGACACATAAAGGTATTTTAAATTAAATAATCTTTTTGGTTTGTACCGTAAGTAATGAAAAACCTAAATCCCCTTGCTAAAATTAAAGATGACCTCTATGCTTGCTCAAAGTATATAGAGATCACTCTAGGTCTATGCCCTCTTCAGGCACTCAATTAAACATTTGCTGATTTGATAAATTCATTCCCATTTAGCAAATATATTTAGGATTGTTGCTTTTCATGAAATCCGTGGGCTTAAGCTTGGACAAAATCAGGTCTCTCCTAATGCTTCTCTAATTCAGCCTTTCCCACCTTACACTGGCACTTTTTTGTGGGGTTTAGCAGCTCCTACGGTGAGCAGAGGAGCAAAGGTCGCTCGGCACAGAGCTCTTTGCAGCACTGGAAATAGAGGTGAGAGCTGTTCACTGGCAGTGTCCCGCACAGCAGGGCTGGTTTAGCCTTGTGTCTGCATCCAAGCCCAACAAATGAATCCTCTTTCCTTTGAACTTCCAATGCACTTGGTCATATGGCCTCTCTTTCCAGGCAGCATTTTGATCTTCCACAGATCTCTTCTTTTAATGCTTACTTGCCATCCTCTGCTGAAGCCATCCCTGCCCAAGCTTTGCACTGTACATCAGGGAGATCTTGCATGTAAGAAATCACTGAAGCCAGCAATCATAGAGTATTATATATTTACATCCACATGTAACTTTATTATTTCCTGTTTTGCAGTGACTTTATAAACAATATTTTTCTGTGTTTTACTAGCAATAGTCACATTCTTGTCGTTTGAGGCCGTGTGCCAGAAATACTTAAAGCTTAATGCCTGCTCTAGCATTTCCTGGGTTTAGCTGCTGCAGCCCAACCTGATTTCAAGAGTGTTACTGTTAGTTTACAGTGATCAGTGCAGGATCAAATGTATGGCATTCAGAGAGGCCACAGTCCTGCAAACATATTTTTTTCCTCCTTTACTCTGAAACGTCTGAGTTACCGTATGCAGACTACATCTGGTATTTGAGCCATATGGGGCAAACCTGTCAGGGCAATTGTGCTGTGGAGGTTGTGGCAGAGGCAGAATTTAGCTTTATCTCTATAGGTGTGCATCCATCTGTCCACCCAGGCTTTAGCCATATGTGCTTTTTATCATATCCGCTTGTCACTGTATAATTGTATTAACACCATTTCCCTTAAACTGTGGACTGGCACTGAGATAAGTTCACAAGTCGTCTTCTATATTCCTGTAAAAGTGCTTTTTAACAGCTTATGAACATGTTGGTTTGTTGGTTGTTGGGGTTTTTTTTAAACCAAAAGAACATTTCCAAGACATTCACATGTATAAGAAGTGCTTTTATTTTTGGCTAAAGTGAAAACCATCAAGGTCTGTAAAAAGCTGAGCAGAGAATAGTGCTCTACGTTACAGCAGGCAGGAAAACCAGCTGGTGATCACGGCTCAAAGGTCCCACAGTTAATTATCTTGCAGGCTACTGCAGGCCTTTCGTTACATGTAGGTACAGTTTCCAGTCTCTGGAGAACCTCTGTGCCCTCAATCAGTTGCCTACAGGAAGGAGAAAGCGCTGGTTTCTCTGTGGAGCCAACTCTGCAGCCTCCAGCTTCTGTGGAGCCACAACTAAGCCAGGCACCAGTTTCCTACTGACAAGCTGCACCTGCTCTACTCTTTAAAAAGTTGTTCTTTGCGATGGAGTTGCAAATGCCATCAATTCTTCATTAAGTAGCCTCTAGCTGGCGTTTTAGGAGAGGTGAAAATACAATGGCTTTATGCAGCTACATTTATTTAAAGAAATAAGCATTGCACCGTTTTCCCAAACTGAAAATGGCCACTGCTTTTGAAGAGGAAGAAGTCAAGAGACATGCTGTCAGAAGTGACAGTATCAGAAATGATTCCCTGAGAAATATCTTTCATTTCTTTCCTTCATAGTGCCAGTTTGAATCCTGAAAACTGTCCAAAATTTTACAGTCCTGATGATTTTCAGACATTTGTTTCAGATTTTCTCCCACAGCGTGGGAGCATGAGTTGTGCCTCCTGCAGGTGCTAGTGTGGTGATGGATGCCAGCAGTGCTCTGGAAAGCTTCATACTGTATCCCATCCCATCCAGCACAGTGGTACCATGTGGGGAGGACACTGCAGGCAGCCCTTGCCCAAGTGGGGACATCAAAAGAACTGAGTAGAGCAGAGTTCAAAATCGCCTGGCTGTCATCATCATATACTGTGGCTGCTTTTTGCACCCTCAGGATTAAACTCCCACTCAGATTTAAGAAGGCCTGGCCATAAGATCATGGAACCTGCACTTTTCAGATGACACAGAGCTGGTGGCTGAGGTGAATGCTGCTGGTTATAAATATATCCAGCAAGTAACTGCTTTGGGTTTGTTCTCTGTAGATTAAACAGCTATGCTTTTCACTTCCATTAGAAATGCTGTCTTTCTCCATAATGCGATTACATGGAAGCTGCGCTGTGAATTCCACTCTCTCTGGTAATACAGACATATTTTGCTCTCTTATGTCAAGCAAACTGCTCAGAGCAATAATCGACTGTATTACGATCCTGAAAATCTAAACATGTTAACAGGACCAGCCCTGTACATATATTAACCTACTGAGAACAAACTCTCAGCATGTGTTCACTAAAATAATTTCTTCCAGCTCATGAAGGCAGAGCAGAGCCCTCAGGTTTTGCTCAGTACCCCCTGTCCTTCAGAGCCCACCTTTGGCTGACACCCAGCTATGTAAGTCGTGGATTTGTAGTCTTCATCTTGGTCTCAGCAGCTTTGCCATCTGGTTTTCAAGCCTGAGCAAGCCATGGCGGGGCAGAGAAAGGAGTGATGGGTGTCATAAGGTACTTAAAATCTAACTTATCCATCGTCCCCCTGGCCAGAGGTATATGCATTGCATCTGCTGTAGGGATTTCATGGATGCTTCCCTCCCGGCAGCAATGTCCTGTGGAGCTAGGGCAATATTCCCCAAGGTGCAGTGGAGGCAAGCTTGTGCATACCTACCCGAAAGCTACGTATTTTGTGTCCAAGTAGGGCATTGGCTGGAGGGTGATGTAGAACTGTGAGCCGTTGGTGTGGCGGCCCTTGTTGGCCATCCCGAGGACACCTCTTCCACTGTGACGGACGGAGAAGCTTTCATCTAGGGAAAGAGTTTGGGGATGAAAGACCACAGTTGTGTTTGCTGCTATTCACTGTACAGCTGCCTTTACCCAGCTCCTGCAAGCTCCCCTTTTCTTCTTCCCCGCTCTCCCTTTCCCTTCTCCTTTTCCCCAAGGTCTCATCAAGTCTCATGCGAGCTAAGTCTGGTTTGAATCAATGTCCTTCCTAGAAAGAGCTTTCCACTGCTGCCTAGTTCTTAAGCCAGTAAAGAAGCTAATGACAAATACCCATGAAAAAGCACTCTTAAGTATTTCTGAGTATTTGAGCCACAGCAACAATGCCTCTGGCTCCTCATTGTCGGTCCCTAATGCCTCTTGCTGGAGGAGCCTGGGCACTTACCACAGTATTTCCTCACAGCTACTTGGGATTATTCCCATTGTATGGTTGAGGAAGGCAGGAGCAGAGCAGATACCCCAAGGACAGACTCTGCTCTGCCTACTCCCATGCCCCTGCAGATGGTGAACAGGACAAGATCCCCTGTGGGCACAGACAGGGCTGTGAGGGCAGGACATGCCTGACTGGGATGGGATGCCCCACTGCTCCCAGCACTCAGTGACTTGTGTGGGAGACTTCTTAAGCCAAATAAAATGACAGAGATGAATAAATGGAGAGCAGATATTTAGTTAAGGAGGCCAGGGTGCTCCCAGAGCAGAAGCTTTGTTCCAGGGTGAGGAGAAGAGGCAGATGATTGGACTGAGAACTGTGGGGAGGTGAAGAAGATCCTCCATGCTGGCTCAGGAAGGACTGGTGAGAGAAGAAACAGCTCTCAAGAGGGATGCCTGGGGAAGGGTAGGCATTAGGCATGCTTGGGTTCAGTGGATTATGGCGAGGGCTTGATTCCTTCTCCTCCATGGAGGGGAGGACACCTAGGTGGGAAGCAGGGAGTTCGCTGGTCCTGAGCTCCTCCATCACCCGTCTCTGACTTGATCACACTGAACAGTCAAGAACCCCACTGAGCTCTCAACAAGCTTGAAGGAAAGTAGAAATGTTTAGATTTTTCTTGCTCTCTGATTTTTGTTTTAACTCTTCTTACATTATTTGAGTGCCCTTCTCAGAAACTGATTCACAAAAATGGTAATTAAATTTTAACTGAACAGTTACTCCCTGACCACTGCCTTGTGGTTTGCAAAATGACTTCAGCAGACTAATTTTGGAGTAGCATGCTTTGTCCTATGATGTGGTGCTTCAGTCCAAGTGATTCTCTGTAATTACCTCAGTCCTTTCAGCTCATTACAGTAAAATGTAGTTGCGTCCCATTAATTTCAGCAAATGTTGCAGCGCCCGGTCACGTTCCAAGAGCAGAGTCTCCCAGAACATTACTGGTTGACAAAGGCATTGCCCACCCTTTTCAGGTATCAAAGATATTTTGTCTTCTGCCTTCAGTGTAAAATAGTTTTGTGGGAAGTACTGGGAAACCAAGCTAAGTCTTAAACCAGAAAGGCATACCCTAGGGAACACCTTTCTCAAGGATGAAAAGCAACTTTTAATTAAAAAGGGGGAGAGGAAAAATTAGCAATGTTCTCCTTTAATACATCAACATGTGGCATATATACAATATGGGTAATAAAGCTCTTCCAGTGACACTTTCAGGGTTGACAGATTCCAAATTAAATCCACCTTAAAATTACTTAAGCAATTTTTGACACATTGTCAACTTCCTACATGACATGGCAGCTTCTTGCCTGGGTAGCACAGAGAAAGCACAAACTCTGCCTGGAGGAGGAAGATAGAGCCAGGAGCAAAACACTCCACGCTAGGCTGTGGCATGAAGCCTCAGGCAGCACGCATGGGGCCATAGCTCTCCAGTGTATGCAGAGGAGCCCAAGCACCTCAAACTTATTTTCCTCCGATGATAATTTCTACCCAAACAGAACGTGCAAAGAGTGCGAGATGTGCACTAGCACAAACGTGTTGGGTAGCATTGATGGAAAAGAGGATTCACGAAATTTTAAATCCTTGGTGACATCTGCCTTGCAAACAATTTAACAGCCAGTCCTATTTTTTTCCCAGTTTATGTTCTTTCTGAGATGCGCATGTCCCGAGAGCCTAGGCTTGCTGCTATTTCAGCATCAAATAAGTGACTTTTGCCCCTTTCTGCCCATTCTTGGCACCCTGTAGCATTTACTGCCTTAAATCCCTCACGCTGGGCTTCCAGCAGCATTCTTGCCCGCCAGTCCTGCAACTCAGCTGGGCAGAGCGGGCCAGTGACCTGCCTCTGGCCGGATTTTGCTCCATCTATCGGGGGGCCTTGAAGTGGGAGAGGCTTCTTCTTGAGAGCAGGGCCTTCAGAATCTTGGGAAAGAAAGTTCTCAGCTCCACTTGGCAGTTCTGATCTCACTGTTGGCTGCTGCCCAGCCTGCTCAAATGTTACCTCATTTGCGCCATTGGCAGTGGCAAAGCTCATAAATCAGTTTCAGAAGCGCTTTAACTGTCATAAAGCGTCTTTATGGGTAGCATTTAATCTAAACAGAAGATCCCAAATGTCTATGTCAATTATATGCGTTATTTTTCTTAGACATTGCAAGTTACAATGTTCTTTTTTCTGTACGTTGCATTACTTGATACCAGTATGGGGGAACATTTTTTGTTAAACTTAGCTGGTGTTTGGCATTTCTCGACTTCCACAGTTTTATGGGAGATTCAGAAGGAGCTTCCCTTAAATCCGCAGAGTCACGTAGCTGCTGGCAAGCAATGCCTGTGCTGTGCCCAAGCCTGAAAAGCTGCCTGTGGTCCAGGAAATCTAGGGTTAAAGCTGACTTACTTCCATTGTTTTAAATGCATTTAAACAAGTGGTCTCTGGTGTCTGGAGATCTGCAGCAAATCCATTTCTGCATTTCTAAGGTCCTTTCCACAAAGGTGAGTATTCAAAGTTTGAAGTAGCCATCGGGTGACCATCAGCCCCCATTTAGGCAGAGAAAAGGGGCTGGTGGAGCTAAGCCTAAGAGAGGACCATCAGGGAGGAGGACAAGGTTACAGATCAAAAGCGGCCTCACTAAAGCAGTCTGCTCAAGCTAATACAAGCAGATAATAATTTGGTCCGTAAAACAAAACCTTTTGCTTCAGGCCGATGAAAGGAAATTCCCAGGTTACTCTGCGAATAAGATCAGATCAACAACTTGTTTTTTGTAGAAATTTGCTATTTGGGCACTAAGATAGCTGAGGAAACATACCTTCAAAGGTGGGACCATAAATTGATTCTCCTTGGTCTCCCTTTCCAGATATGATGTCTGCAGGGTAAATAAAGTAACCATCAGAGACCAGGTCTATCACAGACATTATTGGGGGTTGTCAGTGAGCAGCTCAGCCGAAGTCAGAAACAAGGGCTGAGGAACAGCTGCATCTATCTTTCTGTTTTATTACCAAAATTTTAACAGACCTTTGGGAAGAGCTCTGCTTCCGTCCCAAGGGACAGTCTCTTTACAGAGAACTATTTCACATGGTGCATTTAACTGCGGCACCTCTGAAGCTAGTATCTCAACTGAGATGCCCTAGAGAAGGATGTCTGTCATAGGGAGTAGAGTTAGAAGAAGGAAGGGTAACAATGCAGCTGTGGCATTATGGTGAGTTAAGACCACTAACTTATCTAAAAAAAAGGAGATTTGGTAAGAGAGAAATTTCTATTGGAACAGATTTCTGATGGATGAGGCACTGAAGAAGCTTGATGCATCTTATTTATTTATTTATTTATTTTTAAGGAGTCTGGTTTTGTTACTTCATTTAGACATTGTCTTAGATCAATCAGGTTATGGTTAGTTCTCTACAGTAGCAAGCTTGTAATTTTAGATTGCTTTTATGGACTACAGAGATACCTGTATAGTTACTCATGGAAAGTAGGAGGTGTATCTTCAAAATACAAATTTAAAATGGATTTAAGCACTCACATTTGGAGCATGCAAGGCAAACACAGGTAAGAAATATAGATAGGCAAGATGGATGATAGACCAAAAGGGATTAATGAAGAAAATGCCTTCTGATACACTTATCTTGGCTTCTGTGGATATGTTGGGCAAGCTACATGACCCATCGTTCATGGTGCCTTTCTTGTCATTGCCAAACTCCAGGCATAGTGCTGACATTCAAACAACTCTCCAGCATATTTGGAAGGGCTTGGACACTTGGCCAAGTGCCTCTGTAAATTAATCTCTCCATAAAACAAGCAATATGTTTTTTCTATGGATATTCTTAGTGTTTTCATGTTTCCAATTAGTTTCCTAATTACTTAGCAAAGAACTTTATGGAAAAGAGTTAATGCTTTCAATTAGTTTCCTAAATTCTTTTGAAAAGGTCTTGGATAAGCAAAAGAACAAATTATCTGAACTTTTCCAATGTTTAGAAAGTGAAGTGTCTAAAAGAAATGGCCATTTTTAATGTATATCTTAATTAAGAGCTTGTCCTGCAGAGATTAGTTTTGTCATGCGGTTCAGCTCCATAGATGAAGGCTGCTATTGATGCAGATCACCCCACCTCCACTTCTGCTGTAACTCGGATTTACTCGGAGCACCTGGAAACGCACCTCCTCCTTGGATCCACTCGTTTTTCACGAGGCGATGAAAAAGGGAGTTTTTGTAGGTGAGCTCTCGGCCGTCGCAGAGAGACTTTACTCCACCAGCACACAGGGCACGGAAATTCTCACAGGTCCTGGGACACAGGTCTGAGAAGAGCTGCAGAAGTGAGAAGAGGAAAACACGTGTGAAATTCAAAGCTGACAACGTGTGAAATTCCTAGCTGATGTCCACTAGCCAGATTTCTGTCCTCTCTACTTCAGCAGGTGAATTAAGAGCACTCTATGTGCTTTTGGTGCTCTTCTCTGTAACTTACCTCAAACAGCAGCCTCCCGACAGGCTGATCATCAATGGCTATCTCCAGGTACACAAACATGTGCTGTTTAAAGCAGAAAAACAAAGGCAGTGAGGGGAAGGCCAGCTCTCCCTGCCGCCCATGCTTCGTAACACAGGCCGGAGTCCAGCTGCCCAGCACGAATGGTCTCAGAAAATACCCACGGGATTGTCAATTGCAATGGCATTCCTACTATTTTGTTTAAATAAACAAAAAAGTAAAGGATGTTTCACTTAATTCTGGACGGTTTAATCCCACCAGTGTGTTAAATGCCAGCTACTGGACAGGGCCCACTTCTTCACCTTGCACTTACCTACACACCTATTACAACCCATACAATATAGGCAGGAGTAAATGAATCCACAGGAATACCACCCATACCACCAAAATGGACATTTCTCACTCTTCCCAGGCAGCTTCAAATCTGTGTGCAACTGATGCTGTGGTATTCATTGCGGTATGGCATTTATTTTTTCTCTGTTCTGAATACCATGTCAGTGCCTGGCAGCATTGTATCTCACACCACCTTGGCATTTCAGGGGTCTTGGCTGGGAAAGGAAAGGTTTGGCAGTTGGGCTTTTGGTACTCAAGAATAAGGGTAGCCAAGAATTTTGGTACCCAAGGGCTTGACTCTTTGTGGTTTTGGAGCGGCACAGTTGCAGCATGGTCAGCAATATGCTTTTGTCAGACTGTTTAGCCCTAAAGCAGTTAATACACGTAGGGCATCTGGGCTAGTGTTTGTCCCTTCCTGGCTGCCAAGAAGCACAGAGGGTCTGCTGGGATGGTCTCCATTGCCTCTCCAGCCCCAGCTCCAGCCTCACTATTGTGGGGCAGAAAACCAAATAAACTGCCACCACTGTGCTCATTCTACTTCCTCTTCATGATACTTGTCCTTTCATCTCACAGCCTTTCCAGCCACCTACAGACCTTGTACTCTTTGTTTAAAGCAATGCTACTTGCCTGGGTGTTTTTCAGGTATTTTGTGTAGAAATCCTGAGCAATCGCTTGGTAAAGTGCCTTGGGCTTGAAGTCACGGTAGTCCCACTCACGGTGAGACCATTTGAGCAGCTTCTTCTCATTCCCCAGCAGCTGCTCACCAATGAAGCACATCACTGGGGAGGCATAGGCCCACATCTCACCTCTTAGTTCCTGCATTTC
This sequence comes from Todus mexicanus, assembly GCA_013389965.1. Classification (NCBI taxonomy): domain Eukaryota; kingdom Metazoa; phylum Chordata; class Aves; order Coraciiformes; family Todidae; genus Todus; species Todus mexicanus. Next base: position 20,622 of record WEIS01058308.1, read on the forward strand.
AAAGGGAAAACAAAGCCTCCAGCGATTAATCACGCACTTAGTGAAGAAGTAAGCGGTAGTAATCCACCAGACCTAAAGTGGCCTGTGATATTTTTATGCCTTTCCTACTTTTAAAACCATAAATCCCACGAGGTGGAAGGGTTTGGGCCGCAGCTTTCAGTGAGGTGCGCTGACACTGCACAGTTTATGTACCTTAAAGGTACTACAGGACGTTATTGTGACAGGAGGCATCTGAGTGTCACTTTGGGGGCAGCTTGAACTGAATAGAAAAAACACCTGAAGAGCCTCATCCTGCTTCAAGGGTTTCTGAGAATGTTAAATAAATTGGGGTGGAAAAGATCCCGTCTGAAATCGGTGGATGGGACCAAGCTGGGGGAGGCTGCAGCCCCAGGAAGAGGACTTGTGAGAGTTACCTTCTTTTTCTTCTGTAAATATTCATGCCATGCAAATTCTACTAAAGGCTGTATAACAGGATCTGCAAATTTGCTTGGAAACTTCAGCTTCAGAGCCTGTATTGTCAAGGTAAGGAAAAAAAAGCTGTTTACAAGCAGTGTAATACCCTCCCACACCTTATCTTATCACAGCTTGTGTTTCCCTCATGAATTACAACCTAAGCCGTGTTCTAATCCAGTTACTGGTCTACACTCCTCATGGCTCTGGCGTAATTCCTGATACTTGCAGAAGTACCTGTGAATTGCTCTAAATCCCTGTTTGCAGAGGTAGTGGCTGTCTTGTTCTTCTGAGAAGTGCTGCTTCACAAATATTAATGAATTATACTGGTACTCTCCCTGCCCCTCGCTGCCACATGAGATGGATGTAAGCAGTGAGATATTCAAAGATGTCGCTGAGCGTTATCAGCTGCATTTTTGTGTGCATTTTTTGCATACAACGGGAGTTGCAGTCCTCGACTGTCCCACCAGATTGCGCCCAGGGCCTTGGGGCAAGCAAATGACTTGGTGAGGGCTGCAAGGTGAATGTTTCCAGTCCCTGTTGCTTGTAGCAGTGTATCAGGAGCACAATGCTATTTAGATATCGGACATTCCCGTCTATCAGTTTAACCTCATCTCCATGTGGGTTGGGGCACACAAGTGCCAGAAGCTGTGGCATAAATCCAGCCGGGCTGACCTTAAAAAGAATTAAAGCGAAGAAGTGACTTTCTGTTCAGCTCACAGTCCCTGTTGCTATCCTTGGGACGGTGGCTGGAACAAAAAAGGAAAAAGCTGAGGCACCCCCCCCC
>WEIS01058316.1:0-12265 GCA_013389965.1 Todus mexicanus
AGGTCATCTAGTCCAACGCCCCTCCAGGAAGCAGGGAAATAATAAGGAATAATAAGTAATGATATCTGTCTGAAATTACCACTATAATCTGCGAGTAGGATTGAGTTCTTTGCTCTGTGCTGGCATGTTGTACAACGATCACCTTCTTCCTAACGTAACAGAAACCCCCGGGCTTTTCAAGCACAACACGCCATGAATGTCAGAGTAACCCACAAACAGATAGTTATGGAAGAGAACTTTTCCCCGTGTGAGCACAGCACATATTCAAGGAGCGGTAGGTAAGATCTCAGGTTTGAAGCCATCTCCGCAATCAAAAAGAAAATTAAAAAAGACCATTTCCCCTCCGTGCTGTTCTGAACAGAGAGGAAGTGGTTTATTTCAGATATAATCCACTGTGGAAAGGATGGTAGTACTAATGATGAGTCCATCTATGCTTTATGCTAAATATTGTCCTGAAACGGTGATTGTGAGCAGATTCACTAGCCGTACAATTTTCAAGCCTGCAGGAACATCCCTTGCTCTTTGCAAGCTGCCTGATTATCTGGTCTTATGTATTAATAATAAATACCAAAGATTAGACCTCCATTTCTCCACGCTAGATTTTCTTGCCATTCCCAGCTGTGATGTTAAAAGATCCTGGGAAAAGCCACATCTAACTGCAGTCCATCTGGTTGGACCTTATTATCTTGAAGGTCTTTTCCAACCTTGCTGATTCTATGATTCTAACACCCTTCAACTAGGAAAACCCTTAGTCTGATAAGACTTTAAAGGAAGCAGATACCTGCCATGAAGTTAAGAGAGTCACTAGATTCAGTAATTACAGGTTACTTTCTTGGCTCAGCCACTGAAACTGTGTATAACAACTCCACGTCTTCCCACATACTGTTATTAATGTTCCTGTTTCTGATACAGCACATGAAAATGTTGCCCAATTCCTGTCTTTTCCTCATTTCTGCTCACACAAAACTATTTCTTAATAAAATGGCTGTCTCTATTTATGTTCCAAACTATTTCTTACGGAAAATGGCTGTTTGAATGAAGGAAGAATGATGTAAAAGTTGTTCAAGTATCTTTAACTGCTAGCTCAGCTGGCTTTCTGAAATTAAAATGTGGACTTTCGGTCTCTCTCTATGTATTTACTCTTTCAGAACGTGAGATCCATGGTAGCTGCATGTGACCTCTATTAACCAACATGATTTAGAAAACCGATGTACTTTAACTATAAATATCAGATTTGTGACTCCAAATGAAACTTTGAATGTTCTGCAAGAGATATTTAGCCCAGGATTGTGATCTTGGTAACACCTGGAAAAAATTATTCTGTAAAAAGAACTAATAAAATTTGGGTTTGTCTTAGAAATCGCTGCTTCTGTCTTTCTTATTCAGGAAAGATGCTGAGTAACACAAACAACCCTGCAGAGTTTTACACTTCCCAGGAATAAATGGAAAAGGCCTAAGATGGTCCTTTGGGGCTGTAAAGGAGAAAAAGGGAGTTGTTTAATTGTAATAAAAGTTCTGCTGTGCAGAAAAATTATTGGCAGACAACACAGGGATTATGTTATACTTAGATATTCACTGATGCTGGGAGCAGAACGAGGGTCTTCCAACACAAGACGCTGCTTTGTTGGCTACAGAGTCATTTCCACGTTCTCCTCAGCTAAATGAATATTTAAATATTATTTTTTTTAGGAAGTGGGAAAGTTTCAATGGAAATGACACGTCTCAGTAAGTGTCAAGGTTTCTATCTCAGTCTGCTAGCAGTCTCAACTACTCGAGCATTTAGGAAACAGCAATATGTTCTTTTTTCTTTCTTTTTAAAACATTCCTTTTTTATTATTATTTTAGTTTTTTTCAATTAAGTTCCTCTGTGTATTATATGGGCCCATCTCAAAAATATGAACACCCCGACAGGGAAAGGCAGGTGAGAAATAGCAAGTCCTTTACATTCTGGTGTGAAGGATACAGATGTGACAGCAGAGAATGTCCTTCCGAGCCTGAAATGTCCTTCTACAAGTGCTTCATGTGCACCTAAGCATGCCACCAACTTGTCATCTGGAGAAAAAAAATGTAAACACTGTGAGAAATAGTGACCCAGATTCTCATCAGAACTTAGAGCAATTAAAGATCTGCCCCCAGTATTGTGCACATGGCTGATGAATTGATTATAAACAGCAAGGGCCTATTCGTCTCTCAAGGCACAGATGCAACTCCTGTTAATTCAAAAAGATTTTTCATATCTTAACTCATTTACATATCTGAAGTGAAAGTCATGTGAGAAAATCAAACCAAGTAGGACTTCAACAGGTAAAACGTTTCACAGAATCACAAAATGACAGAATGGTAGGAGTTGGAAGGAACCTCAAAAGATCATCTAGTCCAACTCCCCTGCCAGAACAGGATCATCTAAGATGAGCTCACAGAGGATCGCAGTGTTCGGGTTGGTTTTGAATGTCTCCAGAGAAGGAGAATCCACAACGTCTCTGGGCAGCCTGGGCCAGGGCTCTGGCACCCTCACTGTGAAAAAGTTTTTCCTTATTTTTACATATTTCTTACCCTTTTCTACTCCTTTGATTCAGAGAAGTGCTGAGTATCTTCTCTCTTACTGAATTATATTTAACAGCGGTGGAAAACCACTGTGCTCAGTAAAGACACCTGGTGTAGCCTACACGTATCATATTATAGATGCTTACTCCAGAGCTTGCTTCTTCCGTTATTGCTAGAGTCTCCATATTGCCTTGCAGGAGACAGGACCAAGTGGTGGACACTGAAAAGAGATCAGACTAAGATCTTTCAGATAGGAGCTGACTAAATAACCACGGCAAATATTTGAGTGAATTACGCTCTCTTTTTTTTGCTCTTCTTTGAGCATGTACTTATTCAGTAGTTTCAGCTGATGCAGCGATTTACACTTGTACGAAAAGGGGAAGAATTTAAGGTATAAGTTATTTCCACACTGAACCGTTTCACAGCTCTTCTACATGTCTGGAAGGATCATCAGACTCTAAGTAGGTGGACACTCAGATCAGCTGCTAGCTGGAACCTAGACGTGTGACATATGTTCTTCTCTAGCAATGCTATTTTAAACGCTGAAGATTGTGGGCTCTTCCCTGCATCTTCTTCTAGATGATCATTATAGTGTGGTTGCTGACTCTGCAGGTAACCGAGTATTTTTAATAAAGAGAAGAATTTTGCACAGATACTTTTGGTCACCCAGGAATATAAGACCTGATATACTGGGCAACTTTTCATCAGGATTTATAAGAATTGAAGCACGAATGTGCATGGACAGGACTTAATAGGAAGGACTGTGGTAAAACCAGAGAGCAATTCAGTATAAACTAATTATTCGCAGACACTGTTTCACAGTATTCAACCACCTCTAGTAATCTTCTTACATAAACCAGCTTCCCTGTCAGTTATCTGCCACCCTCTTATGGATTCATCACACTGAATATGCCACTTGGTCTATCTCATTGTACATAACACAACTTAATGGCTCTGGAGTTGTGGTTGGTGCTCCTGGATCACAAGGAAGAATGAAAAAGACGCAAGATGTTTTCTTAAAATCTTCCAGTCTTCCCAGAATGACTGAGAATAGGTGTCTGGTTCATTATTTATAAGCGCGTGCATTTAAGGCAGCTGAAGAAACATCACGGAAATACTCACTCGTTAGCTCTTGTTTATGCTTCAGTAGTTCATTAAACGCTACCTTGCCGTCTGTTTAAGCATATGCTTAACTACCTTGCTGACTGCCTGTGCTTTGCTGAATGAAGGTCTAAATGCACGTCTATTATAGTTCTGATCATCTCTCTGATTATGCATTTTGGATAGATTAGCCTATAGGTGTTTAAACACAGGCCAGTAAATTTTCTTGGGAAATGGTCCTTGCATCAGTACGGATACACCAGAGACAAGGCAGAATTCATCTGAAGAAAGGATGTGACGGTAGCTGAAGTGTAATAATAACTTGGCTGGATGTTGTAATGGATAAAAAGGGTTATGTTTTGTTCCTCGTACAGAAAAACAATTTTCAGGATTTTGGCAGAGCTTATCCATGAAGCACTGCGGAGACTCAAAGATGATGTTCTTCTGGACCTGAGGGACTGCCTGTCTATCACATGTACTCACAGTTATCAAGGAAGTTGGTAACAAGTAGTGTTTCATGAGACAGAGAATTGTTTTAGCTGTGTTCAAGTGGGCATCCATGAGGAAAAATTATGATTACAGCCTGGAGATTTTTTGGACAGAAAAGACTAGACTGGGACATTTGGGAGTAACTTGTATAGAAACAGAAAAATACATTTGTGTCAATAGATGACACAAATCATGACTGGAAAAACAACTAACTATGCGGTGGGTTGACCCTGGCCAACAGCTAAACTCCCACCCTGCCTTTTGCTCACTCCTCTATCCCAGGTGATCTGAATAAAACAAAATATTAAAGGAAGGCGAAAGGACTTGTGGGTTGAGACAATTTAATAAGAAAAGTAGAAGCTGTGTGTGCAAGCGAAGCAAAATAAGGATTTGATTCACTATTTGCCATCAGCAGGCAGATGTCCAGCTGCTTCCCAGGAAGCAGGAGCTCAGCACACCTAATGGCTGCTTGGGAAGACAAATACCACAAGTATGAGCATCCCTCCCTTCCTCTTTCTTTTTTTTCCCCCCAGCTTTTATTGCAGAGCATGATGTGATATGGTCTGGGATACCCCTTTGGCCAGTTGGGGCCAGCTGTCCTGGCCGTGTCCCCCTCCCAGCTTCTTGCCCACCCTGAGTCTGCTCCCTCTGGTGGGGTGAGGGTGGTAAAGAGAGAATCAGAGGCCATTGCCCCTGTGCCAACGCTGCTCAGCAGTACAGTGCTGTGTTATTAACCATGTTTGAGCCAGACACGCCAAGCACAGCACCATACAGGCTGCTCTGAAGAAAGCGAACTTCCTAACTTCATCTCAGCAGGGTCCAGCACAGGCAGAAAAAGAGCTGAAGAACATTAATGCCTTCCAGCAGAATGAGAGAGGAGGCCAGAGAAGAGCACACAGCTGCCGAGGGAGAATATCCAGCAGCTGGAAAGAGAAGGGAACAGGCAAAATGAGGAAAGGCCAAAGAATGAGGACTAGACAGGGGAGAATCAAACCTACCACGATGAGGAGGTTGAGATTTAACTATTAGATTTTTCTGCAGGTGGCTTCACTTGAGTCCAATTTAAAGACACTGGAAAATCCAGGACAAAATTGACTCAGGTGGAAATTGTAAAGGATCTATTCAACTGGTTTAGGTGTAAGGGGGAGAAGCAAATAGGGCCACCTACAGGAAGACAAAGAGAGACACAGAGAGGGCCAGACACAGGTAAACCTTCAAACATGCAGGCAGCTTAAATATATATTTGGATGCTAATATTTAGGCTGGACTCCATGATCTAAGAGGTCTTTTCCAGCCTTAAATATTCTATGATTCTATCAAGTATTTCTATATAGAGAGGAGGCTCTAGACCCTAAATGTTCAGTTCCAATAAGCTTAAATTGGAACAAACACACAAAACAACTTACTTACTTATTTATTTCTATTTTCTATGTTTATTTACATACATTATGTATTAATATAATATTTTTTATATAATTAATAACACAATATTTTTTATATGCTGGTATTGTATATATAATATCTTGTGTACATATAATATACATATAATATATATAGAATTTTGAAAGGATATACCTGCAAACTTATTCATGCTTTTCATGCTGTGTTGAGACAAAAAAACCTTGCTTGTCTGAGCCCTTATATCTGAGATGCAAGTAGATGCAGATCCAACAGAAGTTGGAACTGCCGCAATATTTCGGGGTTGAGAACGAGCTGTGTAAGATTGCTATTTCTTCTGAAGTTCTTTCTATATTCATAAAGCTTACAGTAGAGACAAAAACCAATTTAATTTCCCCCTCTTTTTCAACCATCTAAATTCTCATTCAGGCTAAATTCTTATTTCAGGCTACTCCAATTTACTAATTTTATAACCTAGAGGGGTAAATGAGAAAGGGGGTGTGATTCCTATGATTTGTGGTGGTATAGACCATCCAGGAGAAAATCAGGGCTGTGGAATCATAAAATTAAACCTGATTTGAGCTGCAAGTAGCATCATTTCATATGCCCTTATGGAGTACAACAGAGCTGGGATTGTTCCTAATCAGGAGACAGAAGCGTGTAGGTGCTTGTAGCTTTTACAAACTAGAACTTTCCAATGGAAAGCTGCCTCTCAATAAAACCTGCTTGAAATACTAATTGTTCTTGAGTAAGCTAAGGTGGAATGCAGTTTGGACAGTGGGGATAATGGGATGATCATATAATAAACAGTATTGCTCAGTAGATCTTCGGATTGAGGTCATTTAAAATCAAAGTATTTCCTAACTAGTTTTATTGGTAAAAAATACAAATAGCAAATCAGAGTCAAATGTTTTCATTAGTGGGGACTAGTATAGTAGGGATGTATGCTGCGAATGATGTCCCCTGGCAGAGCTAGCTCGAGCAGTCTTGCTCTCACAGTGATATCCTGATATATACTCGACGAATGTGAAATTAAAATGCATTGAAAACATTGTTAAGACTGAGCCTGGTTTTGTAATGGATGAGGATATAAAATCATGGCATGCTGATAAGGAACATTGCAATCTGGAAACTGGGGTATGTTTATACGTGGATGAAATAGTCACTGGATGCAATCCAAATCTAGACTCTCTCTTTTAGTTTTCTGCCTAATGAAATTCTTCTTCATATAAGCTTTGTGTGATTTTTCAAGTATTTCTATATACGTACATATATGTGTTTATCAATATGTGCGTGTGAAGATGTGTGCGGTCTTCTTGGCACGTCCACTGAAATTGTTCTGTAAAAGTTAACTTAAGTAATGAGCTATGTTTGACTCGTCTACTTTGTTGAAGATAGCCACCTTCTGTTTAAGGAGAATGGATGCTGCACTTCCAGCACATTGCTTTCAAAATCCTTTTCAATTACACTCACGCCAGCTGCATAAAATTCCAGACAAGGTTTTTAAAGGTGGTTTCATGTGGAGATAAAGAATTCAGTTCACCTAGATCCTAGCCCAGGCTCCAAAAAGGATGTATCCGAGTTATTGCCTTGATCTGAAATGTATCGTGTGCTTTAATACTTACAGATAGCGCGTCAGACAGTGCAAAGAATTCCATAAGTAGCACCAGGGGGCACAACAAGGGATAAACCATTAAAACCCAGAGAACTTCCCATACACAAAACTGATGCACTGTCTATATGCTTTGTGTTTCTACATGAGCTGGGGCCGTGACTTCTCATACACAGTGTGTAGCTCAAGGGAATCCAGAGCTCCATCAGAAACACAGAGTACCACGCAACATTTTAAAATACTAGTTAGAACTTACGTCTGGGTTTTTAAGAGACAGTGTGGTCATCACGTGTCTTGCACTTTTTTTGTCACTAGCCTGATCAGCCTTAAATCCTCATGGGAAAAAGTATTAACTAAAGTAGGAGGAGAGCATCTTCCATAAACTTTCACGCCTAGAGCATCCGCAGACAAAATACAACATGTGAGCTGGATGCTGTTCAGTCTAAGGAAAGAAATAAACCCATTCTCCCACTCTTTGGATGGGTATCCTACACATAAGGTATTAATTTCCACCAGCTTCTTCTCCATCAGCAGTATAACGAGTAGATGTCCTGACTGCCAATGTGTGTCCTGTGAATGTACGCCAGGATTGCTCAGAGCAGCAGCCTCACACCCTGTCAAGGTGTCCTGATTTTTCACAGGTGCTCAGCAGCTCTGAAACAGAATTCTCTACTTTTATTTTAGCTGAGACTGAACCCTTCAAGTTCCAGCAGCTATTTATTGCTAAAATGTAGCTCAGGATGTATGCATACAATTTTATAGACATCCACATGCATTGCACATTTAAATACATGTTTGATTTTTTTACTGAGCTTCCAGAATGTAGCTTGTCAACAAGTTCATCCTCCCATACATCTTGTGTGGTAGGTTTGTTAGTTCGTAAATTGAATTTTTACCCTCTCTTGTAAGTAAGTAGGAAAACTGACAGAAGAAAATGAAGTCATCGTTGTCTTTATTTTTGGGGATGCCCCGAGAACAGAAAGCATCCGAGGTTTATGTAAGACCGTTGGATGCACAGCTTAGGAAAGAATAAGCCTACCTGAAAATTGTCAAGCTCTACCCACTTTCAATCATTTCTTCTTTCTTAAGTATGTAACGAATGACAGAAAGAAAGTCCTTCCCACGCAGAATTAAAGGGCAATATGCTACTAAAAAAAATAGAAGACAAAATGTATTCGGTTTTGTCATTTTTGCTTTAACCAGTATAGTTCTTGAAGGACAGAATAATTACACCCATAAGACTCCCGGGGAATAGCAGTGCTGAAAATGTGCTGTAGTGGAATCAAATCAATAACTCTGAGACTCCTTTGAGCTCATTTTTAAATATTACTCTCTGCTCTCCCTAGAGTTGGGCTATTGATTATCAAAATTGCTGCCAAGCCTTCTTTTCTGCATAATTAGAAGCTATATTTGCTTTTGTTGTTTGTTTTTGTTGAGTTTGGGGAGCGAGGGCTTTTTTATGATGACTCTTAAAAATATGACACTGGGATGAGCACATTGTTGAATATGAAAAGGCTTCAGTCTAAGGCTGGGCTTTCCCCCTTTTCCCAGGTAATTCTTGTTTTCATAAACAAAGATGTGTTTTGGAAAGCTGTATGTGTTAATTGCAGTCTTTTTTCAAATAAGAGCATGGGATGTAGAGATATCTTTGGCTGCTTGAAAAACTTAATGCCCATATATGTTATGGGCCATCAATTCAGTGTTTTCCTAAAGATTTTTTTTCCTTCCTTGTGTTTTATCTAAAGAAGCGCATTGAAATATCAGCAGAAATAGATGATCACTCATACTAGCCGGAGGCTTGATTCTCTTTTTGAGATGCTGAGTCTCCTTCGTTTCCATGGAAGGGAGCTAAGCCACCTTAGCATTTCACAGGTATTTGCACCGAGTGGTTAGATAAATGCTTTTTATTTATTTATTATTATTTCTTGCAATCCAACAGTGTCATTTGCTGTGGCTTTCATTGCTGCAGGATTTCACTGGTGCAGTCCAAAACCTAGTGCAAGCTATAGTAAGAAATGACCTCTTCAAGGTGCTTCACTGTTTATGTCAATACAATGTTAATTTCTGGGTCACAGTGTGGATTCTTCAATTGAAAGAGCAAATCATAGAATCCTGGAATTGCTCAGGTTGGAAAAGACCCTTACGATCATTGAGTCCAACTGCAAACTTATCACTGACAAGTTCACCGCCAAACCATATCCCACGTCTACATGTCTTTGAAGTTCTTCCAGGGATGATGATGATGTCATAACTTCCCTGGGCAGCCTGTTCCAATACTTGAAAACCTTCTTGGGGTAATTTTTTTTTTTTGTAATGCCTGATCTAAATCTGCCCTGGTGCAACTGGAGGCTGTTTCTTCTTGTTCTATCACTTCTCAGGAAAAGAGACTGGCCACCCATTTCACTACAGCCTCCACAACAGCCTTTCCCGCATCCCATAAGCAGGTCATCTTTTCGTAGAAGGAGAGCAGATTAGTCACGCAGGACCTGCCTTTCACAAACCCGTGGGCTGACTGATCCTGATCACCTGGTTGTCCTATAAGTGCCGTGTGATGGCACTCGAGATGATCTGCTCCATAACTTTCCCTGGCACCCAGGTCAGGTTGACAGGGCTGTAGTTCCTCGGATCGTCCTTCCAGCCCTTCTCGTACGTGAGTGTAACTGATGATAATGCTCTCCTATTTTCTATAGGCTCTCCTTAATCCTTTGAGTTATAAAACGCTTCATGTGCTTCATTGATTTAAAACAAATATGGACCTGATCTTTCTGTCCTTGCAAAAGAGAGAGCTTTTGTTTTCCACCACGATAGACCTTTTGTTTTTATTCTTCATGAATTGTAATATATCAAACGTTCATAGTTTGGACAGTCACTGGTAATATATTTAATGCTTGCAATGAACCATGGTCATTCGGAGGCTAATGTATGGCAACAGAGGCAAGAGGTCTTAAAAGGCTTAAAAAAAATTTGGCACATTTATGCAATTTGTTCCATTAATATAACCAACATGCAGGCAGTAGATATCTGTTCGTCCAATAACAGCTGGTAAAATTGCATTAGTTGTTAAATTCAGCCAGACAACTGAAGCCTAAAAGCTAATGGTTTAGTGCTATGTAAATTTAATTGGACTAAGTTGGACCACAGGGTCATATATGTTTATGCAACCCTGTTACTGTACACTGCCAAAACCGAGGTCAAAGTTCGAAGCAAAACAAGGAGGAAAACAGAATTCCTCATCCTGTGATATGCTAATCAATCCCACATAGAAGCTTGGAACTGCAAACCCAACTGAATTTAGGCTCACTGCCTTTTTTTTTGTTTGCTTATTTTCTTTTCTAGAAGTGTTTTCTGCATGGCCTGGTTAGGTCCTTTTTATTCTGTGGTTCTCCTCCCCTCAGGAAAGGAATTAACATCGAGAGATAAAGAAACAGACAAGAGGGAGATGGTGAAGGACAAGGAGAGGACTGCCCAACGTGTGTCAAATTGCCTTCGTCGCAGGTAAGCATTGAACACCAGCTACCCTCCCTATACTCAAATCAGCCCAAGAGACTGATAACCTACCCCATACTCAAGGGGTATTGCTCACTTAATTCATTTGCTATATAAATAAAGGCAAGGCTGAATCCACCCAGCGCATCTTTACGGAGCGATATTATAACTGCTGAGAGTGTGGTATCAATTCTGTAAGTGGTAAGTTTGGTTCAGGGTCAACTTAAAGTTTGAAGAAACACAGTGGTCCAACAATGTTAATCTCAGAGCTTTGAAAGGGTTACGTCTGCACTGACTGACTTGCTAAAAAAAAATTGTGCTGTAATTTAGAATTTTAGATTTTAATATACAAAGGACCTGGAAAAAAAAGGAATAAAAGAATAGAGAAAGACAGCTTCTGGTGTTGTTCATTAATAACCAAGGTAATTATCATTGCCTTCAAGGGACAGATAACAATATTTTTAGGTGTGGGAATAAAAGAAACAAAAAAAAAAAAAGAAAAACAAGGAGTGCTTTATTACAATGAGTATTTCAGGAACAACAATGGGAAGCAGCTGCTTCTGATACGATCTCAGTCCCTTCTTCTCACCAGAAGCACCTGGAAGCATTTGCCCATGAGGAGCTTGTGCTGAAGAAGCATTGCAGGTGTTGGTACCTTGGCTATATTACACACTGAGGTTGCAGAGTGGACCTTTGGAAGTTGTGGTGCAGCCAGAAGAAGAAATATGAGTTTCTTATGGTCTAAGTGAGGAATTTGAGAAAGAAACAGCCTTTAATAGTGTTCTTCTAAAGCGTGAGTAGTATTTCCACCAGATCTTGCGACCGGCACAATCCCGGAGAACCACAGTGGGTTAAAGAACTGGGAACAGGTTAAAGAAGTTTAATGAGTTGTCACAGAATCATTCACAGAATGGTTTCTATTGGAAGAGACTTCTAAAGCTCATGTAGTCCACCCCTCTTGGTCACCATCTAGTCACTTGCCTGCAGGCTGAAGCTGCATTTGGTCTTAAGAATGCTCTGTTGTGGATTGTATGAACAAAATTCTTCAAAAAGTNGTTGTGGATTGTATGAACAACATCCTTCAAAAAGTTTGACTAGGAAAATATAAGACAATTTAGAAAGCTAGAAAATGCGATGGGCGGTGCAGAAGCAACAAAAAATTCCTATAATTTTGTCCGACGTCATCCACGTAGATTCCTTGATTTGCATTTTTCCAGTATCTTGGTACTACTCGATAATACAAATCTGTCCATTTTCAACACAATAGAAATCTTTATTTCAGTGAAGAAAATGCTTAATAGTTCGCTTTGGGACAGAGGAAGGGTTGTGTGGTTTTATGTTGTTCTTTTTTTATTATTATTTCTTATTTTAAAAGGTTTTTTTTTTTTTTCCTGCAAGCTTTCCTCCTTCAAGCCATGGAAATAGCAAAATGTTTTCGATAGCTGCTTGTTACCAGTCATGAAAGAGGAATAACCCATTGTCTGCTCATGTATTTTCGAGTCAGAAATGAAACTGCATTAGAGACGTGAATTACTGTCAAATGGTTTGAAAATTGGCAGCGAATCGCCATACGAAGCTGTTAATGGCACATAACTTTAGGCAATGCCGCTCTTCGTAGGGCAAGGAGGAAGCAAA
>WEIS01058322.1:0-12887 GCA_013389965.1 Todus mexicanus
AGTTTGTAACACTTTGAGTCAGTAGGACTTATGAAATTCTTGAGGAAATGATAGAAGCTTTTTAAGATGATAGCTGGAAATGACCAGTCCAAGGAATTTTAGGAAATATTAAACTTATTTTGCTTCTCTTCCTTAACTTTCCAGTTATGAAATTGATTCCTAAATGGAAAATACCCAGATTATTTTCTGACTAAAGAAATGGAAGTGTCATAAATATACTGCTGGAAGCAAATTTGTTGGCACTGTGCAGGAGACTTTCATTTTCTCCATCAGTTTTTCAAAAAGTAATTACATTTGCATGTATATATGCAGCACTTTTTGTGAATAGTGGGGTCATAACCTTTGTCTCCTTCATTTGATTAGTTACTTCAGTGACATATATTTGGCGAGCAAATCTTATGAACATTGTCCTACGTATTTTTTGTAAGTAAAATGGATTCATATTGCAATACCAAAGAAAGACAGAGGAATGTGATATGGAAGGGCTAGGTGATACATCCAAGGTGATGGGGGATGTGCTACATAGACAGAATTTGAATATTGATCTCTTAATCCAGTGCCTTAATCACAACCCCATCCAATCATATTCCTTTATAAACTCTCAGAAAATCGGATTCTAACACAACAAATTCCTGTTATGTAAAGGGATATTTCTTAGCATATATATGTACATTTGTTTCTTTGCAGACACTTGCTTAATTATTTGAGCATTCATTGAAAAACACTTTAGTTCTGAAATTAGACTTTGTAGTTTCAGTAAACATAAAGAAGATGAAAATGTGTATAATAAAAATTCTTATCTTAAGTGAAAATTCAGACGATTTCATGATCAAGTTTCACCTGATATTACATCAAAATATGAAAATGAATTGTATATGATTCAAAATCATGCCATAGTATACTACATCAGCTCTGTAATTAATCATTTCTGCTGGTTGTTTTCTCTTAGTTTGGGCTTTTTGTTTGATTGGGGTTTTTTGGTTTGTTTGTTTCTTTATTTGTTTTTGTGGTTGTTGTTTTCAGCTTGTCCAGGGATATCTAAGTACTAAGACCTGTATCGAGTGTTTTCTCAAAAGTTATCTGAGGACAGAATTTTTGAGAAGTTGTAAGGGAATCACGAATGCAGACTGTATGTGGGAGACTACCATGCACAGCTTGTTTTCTTATTCTCCTTCAAAAATACCAAACCAAATCAGCAATTCATAATTAAACTCACATTTGTAATGTGAGTATTTCACTAAGGTACCATCAATAGTAGCTGCAATTCACTGACTTTAAACAAAAGGGTATGCTACCAATACTTACCCAGTAAGTCTGTCAGTAGAGTCCAAGAATTCTGATATTTACTCTTCAGTCAGAAATAAGAAGACATAAACTCTATGTAGTCCATTAAGTAATATTTCTAAACTAAATTATTAATAATTTATAGCATCACATTAATTTAAAATTTGTGATGTCTGCTGCTTATTAATTCACAACAATAGGATATGCAGATTCTAATAAGGTAACAGATTGCCACCACTAGAATTCACCTGGGGAATCATATGCAAGATGCAATGATGATGGCAAGTCAAGTGGCAACAGTGGGTTTAACTATGGAAAATATATTGGAGTAAATTGAACTGATTATTTAATACTAAGCAAACAACATTACTTACCAATCTCATGTAATTCAATTGTGCAGATATGTTAAATTGAAGCCTAATATTCAGCTGTCTACTTGACATATTGTCTTTCTAAACCAGAAGATATATTCTAAACACACATGAAAATAATTAATGGGGAAGAAAAAGCTCCAAATGCAAATACTATCTCTGGCATCTCCTTAAAAGGAATATTTTCTTCCCTCAGGAATTCATTACTTGGGGAAGGACATAAAGCTAACTCTAATTTTATTTAGTTAGATAAGAAATTCTGTTACAAAGGCCATTTGGGAAGAATGGGGCAGGATCTAAGCCTAGTTAGTCCTATTGTCCATTTGCAGCAAGAGAGCTTATGTGCAATACAACCTATTTCATTCACTTTAGCACCTATCTCCAGAAAAATACTAAAATTCTTCTGCACAGAATATGAGGACAGCATAGTTTGTAAGAGTTTGTATGGAAAAGGACTTCATTATTAAGATAACTTTCCTAAGAAAGCCTGCTCCATCTTCATAAAACAAACAAACAAAACCCCACAAAAACCCACAAACAAAAAAAATCCAAGCCCAAACAAAAAACCCCAGACCAAACCAACAAACAAAACCCCCAAGTAAACAAACAAGAAAAAAAACCACGTTAAACAACAAACAACCAGACTAACTGTCTCCTCCTGAATATGAACTGAACTGATTTTCAAGAGTAATTTCTCTGCGTTTATTCTCTGAAGAACATGTTTATCTGTGGTTGCTAATTTTGTTTATGGGACTTGAGGTATGAGGTGACAGTGCAGAAGGATGAAGATCTGCTCACAGCAGATGGCATCACTTTTGCCCTCTAATTCCATGGAAGCCCTAGAAATGTATACATAAACTGTGTAAGAATTATTTTCAGTTGGATCACAGTAGCAGCCATTTAAATAAAAGTGTATGTAATAGTTCTTTTTTTCATGACTCTACCTGGAAATCCTAAACCTAAACCCTTACTCAAATTAACATTGAGATCAATACAAATTTTCTTGAATGAGGAATGTAAAGTTTTGAAAGGAGACAGCATTCGTAAGTAAGAGTACAGCTTCTTCGTATGGAACTGCGAATCATACACAGATTTGCTGATTAGAACACATATTTGCCTGCAGCTAGCTGAAGAGCTGATTATTTCCGATTATAAATCAGGCAATATTCAACTGAGGATAACTTCAGATTTTAGAGATAAATAGGTCATTAAGGGTGAAAGATATGGGTTAAAATATAACAAATTAAGTATCCAAGATAGGCAGGGATTGGATTTCTGTTCCTGTTGCAACAATGTGACTGTCTGGAAGCATTTAGTTTTCACACATTCTGAACTTGGCCTGGAAACCTTTTGTATATTTGCTGCCCTCTTGCATTGAACAGAAGGCAAGAAAAATGATGCTATTACAGCTTCAAATGGCATGCATATACAAATGGAAAAAAACAGTCAAATACCTGTATTCTATCTTATATGGGCTAAATAGCAATAGGTTTGCAAGGGATTTGGAAAGGAAAGTTCCACTTAGTATAAGTAAGAAAACTTGTCTCTAATACCTTTATTTTGTTTGCTTTTAAATACACTCATCTTTCCTTGGACTAGAACAGTCTGGGAATATAAAACAACCACTCAGTGATATAAGCAGTTTAAATGTTTTAAAAGCTGTCTGCCTACCTACGAATGAGCTACTACCTATTACCTAGATTCTGACATTAATGATCTTTTCTACTTTCCTATTGCTGAACTTCGCCTTCTTAAAGCTACCTGCACTTTGGTTCCTATTGCTATCACTACATACAGAGGGTAAAAAACATCTAGAAGAATGAGATAAATAAGAAAATCTACTATTCTAGTGGGATGCTCCTATTCTCACTCCATCAGAGGCTATCTTTCATGGCATTCAGAAGGCATATCAGAATATTTTGGTATTGGAAAGATACTTCAAAATTTTTTTGAAATCTAGACTAAGTCTTTCATAAACTCATAATATTTTTCTAACTAGTTTCCTACTGTCACGTCTATGCTACAGGACTATGTTGACTGAAGACTTTGCAGATGAAGATGGCAGCTAGTACTTTCTCCTAGTCTATTTGCCTATTTTAGGCACCAGGCAGCAAAACATGATTTGTGTGGGGTTTTTTTTCAGAATCATGTCACAGGACTGTGAAATAGCCACCTTTCTCTTGAATCAACTGTCCACTTCCTACCACCTCTTCCATTTTTAAGACTTTCTCTTTTATATTCCAGAGATCACACCTGCTCGTGACACTTGCTGAAATGTCGTGCTGATGATTTTTTCATGCATAAAACCAAAATAGGCTATCATCTTCTGTATGCTATTCTAGCTACTAAAGCAAACGTCATCTCTTAAAAGCATAGAATAACAGCATAATACCATATCTATGGTTGTAGGATCGAACCTTTCAGTAGGTGATTATTTCTTGCTTTCTGGTGTTATTTCTTTTTTCAAAGAGTCAGTCTAAGCAGTCCACACAAAAATGTCTCTTTAAATATGTACTTAAATTACTGTAGACCGTAGCTCAAACTAGTATAGACTACAGATCATGCAGAGCTGATTCAGCTGCTTCTCAAGTCATACGCCAGTTTGCCTATTTAGTGTGCTAGGGAATAGATCTGTTAGGAATTAAGTCCTCAGTAAACTTTTATCGGACTATGGTGTGACCAGAATCACAGAATCACAGAGTTACTGAGGTGGGAAAAGANTCTCCAGTCAATCTTCCCCCAGTCTGTAGTGATACATGGGGTTATTGTGTCCAAAGTGTAGGACCCTACACTTGGAAACATTTTCTTACACGGGCTGCATGTCCTTCGTTTTTACGTGGTGATTACCAGGCAGTAAAATGTGGTGGTCCTAGTTTGCGCAAATGTGAGCTTGGATCAGCAAATGCCTGTTCATCATAAAAGAAAAGTTGTAGGCCCTGCATCATCTATTCTTTCTCTCCTCACATCAATGTGATCTTTGGGCTTATGTGTCTAACTTTATGATAAATTGTCAGTAAGCAAAACTATGGGGTTTATTCACGCTGTCTACTGTAATCAATTAACCAGATCCTCTGTGTTGCACCTCATCAAACTTCAGACAGTTTAGACTGAGTCAGCATTGTGTCCTTCTCCTGTAGATGCTTATTTTGAGCTAGTCATAGAGTCAGAATCACAGAGTCATAGAATCATAGAATCCATGGAGAAGGCAACCTTCTGGCCCAACCCCTTAGAGTGGCCCTCAAGAAAGGGAGAGGAGGAAGGAGGAGGAGAAGGAGGAAGACAACAAATGAGCATGGAACCTCCCAGTGCAGAGGTTAATTAGAAGCTTTATTGTGCTGGCGGATGGGGCTCAGGCCTAGCACTCGGGGATGACACACGGCTGGTCCTGCGTTGGCGTCTGGGCCGGCTGTAGGGATTTGGGGCCTGACGTCGCAACTGGGAGTGGTTTCGCGTCCTCATGGGCCTGGAGGGGCTGGGACATGTGTTGCTCTCAAGATCTGGGGAGCAGCAAGTGGAGCCCGGCAGCGGCTGGCTGGGGGTGTTTGGGCCACTGGTCAGGAGAGCTGGGGAGCTGCTGTGAGATGGCCGCAGAGTCACCTGACTGGCAATGGTGGTGCTGGTGGTCTCCAGTGCCGGGGAGCTGCAGGAAGACCCCGGTGCTACACGGTTGTCACTGCTGGGGTTGATGGTCTCTGGTGCTGGGGAGTCGCAGGGGTACCCCGATGGCAGCTGGCTGGTGGTGCTGCGGCTGCTGGTCAGGAGAGCCGGGGAGCTGCAGGATGGCCTCAGCACCACCTGCTTGGGAGTTAAGCTGCTGCTCCCAGCACTTGTTATTGGTGCACAACTCTGGTCACAGCCTCTTCTAGGACAGGTGTATGGTTTCTGGGCCCGACGTTCCAAACGTGAGAGGTTTTGCAGGCGGTCAGGCCCAGGGGAGCTGGAATGTCTGCTGCCTTGAAGCACAGGAGCACTATGGGACAGCCTCAGTGCTGCCTGGCTGGTGGTGCTGCAGCCACTGTTTTCCAGTGTTAGGGAGCCATAGGAAGACTCTGACGAAAGCTGGCTGTCACTGCTGCTACTGGATTCCAGTGCTGAGGAGCTGTGGCTACCTGTGCTGGAGCTACTGCCGCTCTCAGCACCTCTTGCAGACACACAAATCAGGCCCAAGCATCTTCTGAGCCAGGTGGACAATTTTTGGGCCCAGCATTGCAACCATGACAGGTTTTGCACGCTGTCCGACCCCGGGTGGCTGGAGCTGCTGCTGCTCTGTCGTACCACGGAGTCATGGGGAGGCCCCAAAGCTGACCGGCTGGCAATGCTGAAGCTGGAGGCTATAAGGAGAAGAAGCAGGGAGGTCAAGGAGAGAGAGAAAGGACAGGCCAGGGCGGTGCCCCCAGCCCTCATAGGCTCTGCCAAGCTTGGACTGACAAAGGGGCTCTGCTTCTTACCACTTCTGAGGCCAGCACAGCTGTTGCACTCCCATACGGCTGGGCTGTTCATCCAGCTGGAACAGAGTCTGTGGGTGCCCCGCGCAGCACAGGAGTTGCAGAGGAGCAGTTGCCAGGGCCTGGGAAAGGGAAGCAAATGGGTTCATGGCTGTGAGGGCAATGTGACCGCAGCACAGGCTTGTCCACAGCAGCAGAGCTCTTGCTCTCAGTCCTTCCTCTTGAAGCCCTTGGCGAGACAGAGATTCTGTGCGGAGCCCTGGGGTGCAGCTTTGGCAACTTACCCCCCTTCCTCTGCTTGCTGCCTGCCTTCTGGGCAAAGGCACTGGCGGACATCGCAGGTTCTGTGCCTCTCATGCAGCGTTGCATACTCCTGACCTATCTCCCATGTTGGCAGTCTGATGGAGAAAGAAAGGTTGAAGAGCCCAGGCTGCCCTGACATTAGGCAGGTGCAGGCTATCCCTGCTGCTCACCCGCTGCCCTGTTTCCAACTCCTCTGTGATGCTGAAGGACAGACTCCCAGGAGAGCGGAGGACCAGGACTGCAGGGGCAGCAGCGGGCAAGGCACAGAACTTGCACCCTCCTGTCTAGTAAGCCAGGCAGGACACCAACCTGACAGGGATTCGAATGCCCATGAGGAGCATATCTGCCACAAACAGATCCTTATTTCTACAGAGGGGGCACTGGAAGCAAGAAATGCCCGCACGCAGAGCCTGTCCCTGCAGGAAAAATGTAAGGGCATGAGTAGAGGCCCTGGTGCTGCTGAGCATCTGCCATGACCCAGGGGTGATGCAATGGCTCCTACCTGGATGCAATCCCTGTGAAACCAGGCATGTTTGCACCCTGAGCACACCAGGGCTTCGTAGGACTTTGTGTCCTCTACAGGGGTGATGCATATGGGGCAGGTGGTGTCATCCTCTGGACCAGCCTCCACCTCAAGCTCTGGGCGATGCTCCCAGCAGAAGGACCTGGGGGAAAGAAGAGAGGAATGGGTGAGTAGAGAAGTATTAGGTCCTTTTCTGGTGGTGGTGGCAAGGAGGGGAGAGGAGGTACCTGTATTCAGGAGTGTACTGGGTGATGCATTGACCTGCAGAGGCACAGGGAAGATGGAAGCTGCGGTCACAGCCTGGCTGGCAGCAGGTGATGGAGGCCCCGCTCCGGCCACAGACGATGCAGTCCTGCAAAAGGCAAAGCAGCTGCCATCAGCAGCAGCCTCAGGGCTTGTTGGAAGGATTGGGATGTCTTTCCTGGGGTCTAGCCTAGCTCCTGCAAACCACTACTGGCACAAATCTCCCTGTGCTTGTCAGGCCCTCACCTGCTGCGCTGCCTGCCAGATTGCATGTCGGATATCCTCAGGGCGGAATCCTATGAAGGTTCCTTCCATGCTTGGTTCCTGGAGAAGCCTGTTGGCAAAAAGCTGCAGAAGAGAAAAGACGAGGAGCTGATGAGGAGAGTGTGGCTAGGACTGCCTGCTGGAAAACAGTGGGATGGAGCTGTGGAGGAACTCACCAGGCAAAAGAGATGGACACAGAGCCCTTCCTGCTCCACTTTGCAGCCATACAGATCCGTGTCCACATCTGCCTGGAGGCACAGCATGCACACTGGAGGGGAGAGAGCAAATGCCACCGTGAATGAGCACCCGTGCAGGGCTGGGGGAAACATCATAGAGAGATTGCCTCCAAAGCATTGCCAACTCTGTCCCTGGCTTGGCTAGCTGATGGGTGGAGTGGGAGGCCTTGAGAGAGGAAGGGGTCAAGGCAGGCCCAAGTGTCCCTGCAGCTGTGCCCACTGCCCAGCCTGGGGCCTACTTGCTGAGGAAAGGAGGGACCCTGCTGCAGGGCGTTTGGGGAGCTCCTGCCTCCCGCTGCCACCGCCCTCGCCCCATGCTGACCGCCTCAACAGCTTCTCTGTCAGGCTCTGGCAGGGATGTTTTGCTTTGTGCTTACCGTGTTCCATGGCGTTTGCTGGGCCTTCTTTCTTGCGAACTTGGCACACGTCTACAGTGAGCGCTTGGAGATTCTCTGTCCTCGCAACTGTGCCAAGTGGTCTCCTCCAAATGCTCGTCTGCAGACTCTGGGGGAGAAGCAGGACATTGATGAGGGAGAAGCAAGAGGTCTGAGAGTGTGCCTGTAGCACAGTCCCATAGCCCTGAGTGTGCGGCTCCCCTCCTGCCTTGGCAGCCTCCCGTCAGCCCCATCCCTTCCCCTGCCATCTCCTCACCTCACCAGGTCGCGCTGACACCTGACCTGAGCCAAGTACTCCTTTATATAGGCTTGTCCCTGTGCATGCGTCACAGTCGCTATCGTGACATCAGCACCACCTAACAGAGGTGGGGATCAAGGCAGAGGCCTGAGCCCTCGGAACCCATGGAAACAGGGCGGCTGCTCCTGCGGTAAGTGCAGGGTCAAATGCCAAATCCCCCTGGACGACTTTTGAGGTTGGCACTGTTGGCCCAAAGGTGCTTTTCAGGCAGCGTGTCTCCCGGGCTTCAGCCCTGGCTGAGTTAAATATCTGGTCCTCCTCTCTGCACCGCACCAACAGGGCTGCAGCTGAAGTTCTGCCTCCCATTTGGGGCTCCCTGGTACAGGGGACAGGAGCGACCTTTGAGCCTGGCTTGGGCTCACACATCCCATCCACTAAGACGCGGGGGGTGGCCAGGGCACAGCACAGGACCTCAGGCCAGCAACGAAATGTCGCAGGTGGACCCACATCTTTCTTCAGAACTCCTCAGCACTTTGGTGCTGTGCTGCCTTCACAAAGTAGCAGGAGGACAACTAGCTGGGGAGTTACAGCAGAAATGGCCTTTTTCCACGGCAATAAACTGCCTTTCAGAGTCAGTGTCAGCCTTTTCTTGGTGGAGTAGGGCACTGCAAGCGGCTGTCAGGCAGTTTCTTTGGAGGTGGTTGGTGGGAATGTTGATGTGTTTGAGGGTAGAAAGGGTCTACAGAGGGATCTGGACAGGCTGGAGCAATGGGCTGAGGGTTGTCAAGCCTGGGAACAGGCTGCCCAGGGCGGTGGTTGAGCCACCACCCCTGAAGGTATTTAAAAGACAGAGATGTGGTGCTTAGGGGCATGGGTTAGTGGTGGACTTGGCAAGTGTTAGGCTGAGTAGGACTCCATGATCTCAAGGATCTTTCTGCACTGAAGGAATTGTATCCTAATTACAGTTCAATCATCAATTAATTACCATTGCTTGATCATTAATAGAACCCTTTTTACTAACCCCACAAGGATGACTTCTCTGAAAAAAACACTGGTGACACCAGGACAAAAGCCAGGCAGTGCCTCAGGCGCAGCCAGAGTAGGAAAACAAGAATACAAAATCCAGTATGGGAGAATCCAGGTCCAAAATGCCATTCAGGACCAACATAGAAATCAGAAGTCCCCAGAAGCCCTTCTACGAAACTGGTTGGCTACGCTGCTGAGAGTTGCAAGGGGCTTCCCAGGCTGCTTCCTTCAGCTCCTGCCATTACAGTATCATGAGACATCCTATCCTACCACCCACTTTCCCAGTCAAATTCTGGTGCTCAGAGAGTTTCCTCCTTACCAGGCTTTCTGAGATTTTGCTTGGCCTTCTGAAACCAGGGTGTTACAGAACTTTAGCAAGATATCGACAGAGGTACTGGGTAGCAAGCAGCTCATTTCAGAGTGAGGCTATGCATCAGCACAACTCTTTGGCCAGCTCTGTTCAAGTTCCATTACTTGTGAGTGCCTCAGAGCTCACATCACAATCCCCTTGAGGAGCACTGCCCATTCCAACCATGCCTAGATCACATCTTTCCAAGAATAGCAGTCAAGAAGAGAAGGGCAAAGTGTAGTCAGCGAGTTCTCTTTTGGAACCTCTATACCTCCTTTCCTTCCTGATAGCTTTTTCATTGCAGAAAAGTCCATCATGTCTCCAGGTTCCCCTGCCTTCCTCAGGGAGAACAGCTACTCCCTAATCTCTCATCCTACACTGTCTCCATAACTGAAATAGGGAAAGATAAATCACATCTTTAAAAAATCACTTTGTTTCTCCATTGACTCCAAAGAGAGCTTAGGATGACTAGCTCAGATATGATAATCTACGTTCAATCAGATGAAACCTAGGTGCTGAAATTAGCAACCCTGTCTCCATTGACCACTTAGAGAGAGAGCTATGGCAAGATCTTTATTTCATACAGCTTAGATAAGAACCAAAGCCTGATCAGAGTGTTCTGAACCGTTTCACTCTCCATTCACTTTGCAGAAAGCCTCCTTTATATCAAGAATCTCAAATGGGATGCTAAAGGCAGACTGTGAGTGCCTTTACCCTCCCAGCAAATCAGAGGGGAACAGCTAATTTAATCTGACATTGATTTAGGGCAACTTTTATGAGTATGAGGATCACAGACATTTAAGATCATGAAAGTTCATGGAATCATGGAACTATTGACTGGAAAAGACCTCTGTATCTCATCCTGTTGCTTGAAGCAGGTCTATCACCTACACTAGATTGAGCATTGATTTGTTTATCTAAGTCCTAAAAACCTCCAGATATAGCAATTCCTCAACTTCTGTTGGAAATCCATTCTTGTGTTGCACTGCATTTGTAGTCAACATGTCTGCTATCAATGTTCTAAAATTGATTTGCAGTATTTGAAAATGTGAGGCACGGGATATGAATTGCTGGTGTAAATAAGAAAAAATCATTAATTCAGTCAAGATAATAAAACTAACTACCATGTTGGATTTTTAGAACACTTCCACTTTAATGAAACAAGGTGATCATAACTATGTAGATAAGAAATACATTTATTTACAGTATACGTGCTTTGCAAAACATTGATATATCCTTCAAATTCTAAATGCTAGTGCAAGATTTGCTCCGTGTACTTCCATTTTCAAATATTTGACCATTTGTTGTTATTGAACTAATTCTTCAGTTTCAACAACAGGGTGTTTTTCTGAAGTTTAAACTAATTTCTTTTTTCTGTTACTTATTTACACCATGCTGCTGAGCCCCTGGAGTTCACATCTATTGTATCTTTAGTTTCTTTTCCACAGTATTTTTGAAATTTTGGATGCTACAAGTGCTTATATTTCACAATGATAAGCCTAGTGTAAAACTTGATTGGACTAGATTTTTCTTAACAGTAATTAGGACTACAGTTTTTCACACAGTTTCACAAGAGGGGACTTTTTTTTTATTTGTTTATTTATTTTTTGAATGCCAGAGCATTTGGAATTTGGAAGGACTCATAAGCAAATGGCTAAACACTTGGGCATTTTAGCTCTAACTTCGGCAAATTTATCTTGGGTTTACATAAACACCAAACACCCCTAAGCATGCCAGTCTAAGAAATAATATGTAGCCATGTGGATTAAGCATATATTGTAAGTCAGAAGCAGCAGCTGTTCCATCTGGTAGCCAAGCAATTCAAGCAGCGTTTGCTCATCAGTTCATTTTCTCTTAGCATGATCCAAGCACAGTGACAGAAAACAATAAGTGTCTTGGCTAACAAAAAGCCTGAGTTTAGATCTAACCACACTCTTCTGCCAAAACTAAATGTTTATACCGAGTTCTGGGTTTGGCTTTTCCTGTTCAGAGAATCCCGTTCAAAACAAAAGTGCTTACAAGCATCTTACAAATCAAGGAAGCTATAGGTTGTTAAGTATCATTATCTTTCAAGAACTACTGAATGGGTTTGTAAATTTCTTTGACTTACTAGATACAAAGACTAATTTTTATTAAAAGGTTATTTTCATAGAGACTGATCTAGTGGAAATTAAACTGTTCCACAACATCTCTCATGTCCAGTTCAAATGAACCAAAGAAGTCCTTAAGCATTAACAGCCCAATCACCTTCTCACTGTAGTCAACAATCAATAAAATCATTGTGGATGTTAATTGTAATAAGACTCACTGAATAAAACTGCTATGACTAAACAGTTGTCTCAAAAATTGAGAAAAAAATAACATGTTAAGGAAAGCCTCAATTTTCAAGCCTAGTGGAAATACTTGTTATAGTAGATACAGCTCCCATCTCTCATCACAAACTACCAGCTAGTACGTCAAGGAAGATATAAACAGCAGAAAAAAATGGAAAAGAATGAGGTGATAGAGTGAAAGAGGAACACAATGACATCAAAGTTAAACCACAGGCAGGGCACATGCCTGGTTGTGTGAAAGAGCTTCGAGGAATTTGACTGTTGGGGTTCTGCTCCCTTCCATATCTTAATAACATCAAAAAACAACCTGAATGCAAAGAACAATCTCAATTAATTTAACTGTATCTAGCTGTTTTATGGGGTTCCTGTGAAAATTGATTGCATAATGCTTATAATGTTTATAAAATGCTTTGAAAAAAAAAAAAAGTAGCAGATAAGTTATATTTATTTATGATTTTAGATACAATAGTCAATGTGATTAGAACTGTGAATTGTATTTTCACCCTGAATACTTGGCTTTGGGAGTTGCAGTTTTCTGAAACGTTTTATGCTTTGGGCAGATACTACATATAATTCCACTTTAAGCAAAGACAATTTGTCTAATTTTTTCCTTAGGCTTCATAAATATAGAGATTAAGAACAATCTGTGCATATCTAGTCTGACCTCCAGAATACTATAAGACATAACAGTTCAAACAGTAGTTCCTACTTTCAGTAGACCAGCAATGGAACTGTGTTTTCTCTTTAGAAAAAGGCATTCTATCTTGATTTACGTTTTTCCTAAGGCAGCAAACAATCCCAACAATTACATTTTAATACAAGTCAAGCAACAAAATATACTTTTCCATTTACCAAAAAAAAAGAAAAAAAGGAGAAG
>WEIS01058327.1:0-11829 GCA_013389965.1 Todus mexicanus
CAAGTGTTTTATGATTACTATTTACATCCAAGAAAACAAGAACTTCTAATCCCTAGAGTTATTAGAAATGTTTCTTTGGTTGCTTTATTGTCTTATGCATTTGGAGCTCTCTTTGAAAACTTATCAACTAATTGAAAAAGGCATTACTGAAGTGAGTGTTTAAATTCAGACTCACATAAAAGACAATGAGCTATGTATAAAGCTATATTTCTTTATTTGGAAAATGTAAAGAAAGATGATAATGAACCATCTGTGAAAACAATCTTGACTGTCATGACTTCTGGTCTTGTTAATGTCATCTGTGCAGATTTAAGACTGAAGATGTTGGTGAAGAAAAAGCAGCTTCATGGTATTTGAGGGAAAAGGGAGTGGATCTAGAAATTTGTGTTAGAAAGCTAATGAGTTTAATATATATGGAACTGTGGCAAGATTTACTGGTTCATGACATCCATTTCAAAGGTCTGTATCGAATGATTCACTATGGGTTACTAAACAAACTCTGAAAAATGTACTCAAGAAGGTCAGAGAAAACTAGAGTAAAAAAGAGCAGAGTTTGGTTAGGAGAAGACACAATGTGGAACTAAATAGACCCACAGTTTAATGACTGATCCCCAAAACCAGACAGGAGTTTCATTATCTTTGTACTTTGATTATTTATGAAACCTCAACAGGAATAGCACACATGGAGTTTGCACCATTGACTGAGAAATGTATTTCCCTGGCAGAGACGTTGTTTGGTTGTGTCTGGGATATTTTGTGTGACAATATTCTGTTCTCCTTAGGGGTGCAATTGAGCAGGTGCACCACTTTTATGAGTTAGAAGTGTATTCAGGTGGCGATTAATTTAGTGCTTTTCTAAGGGTATCTGGTTTTGCACATAATGAGACAATTGTTCAGGTATTTGTGAAAATGCCAGTTGAATTGGGAAGCAGTTTAACTACTTCCCCAGAAGCCCAGATGCTCCATCTGTCTGCTCAGGAAAACATGTGGGTATGGTCACAGTTGCCAACATTGTCCAGTTCTCCATATGTCACCACAGTGTTAATGGGGTCATTTCACTGTGCGGGGAATCCACATACCTTGAGCTAAATTTATAGCCATATCAACTGAATGCTTGCTTTGGAGTTGCTTTTGAAGTGAGACTTAGGACTCAGTGGTTTAGAGCCTTTCTTTTCCCACCAATTTGTGCTGTGTTTGGTTTGTTCCAAGCTGCATTAGCTGCAAAATTGTTTGTTTTCTCTTATCCTGTAAAAAGTCAAAACCATACCAAACACCACACTCAAAACCATCTCTGTGTGAAGTTTCCCCTGAATTCAGCTCTGTGATTTCATTCACTGAAAATTCACATATTGAAGACTGCTTGCAATTCTGGTCTCAGTGATTCATGGAGGACATAGCAGAGGTAGAGATAAAAGATAGAAAAGTATAAGAAAGAACAATTAGTGTGATCAAAGTGATGAAGTGTTTTTACAAAGTAAGACTGAAAGGTCTTGGTTTGGAGAGGAGAATATTAAAAGGGGATATGTCTTAGGTTTATAGAATCATGAAGGTAGGAAGTAAGGTGAATGCCAAAGAAATGTTCAGAAAAATGAGTCAGAGATCAATTTTAATAACCACTTTCCAGACTTGTACTGATACTCTCCAGCCTGGTCTGAGACAGTGGTTGGACTGTACTTGGCCTCAGGTGGGTTCAGCAGACAATTGCCATGGAACAATCAGCCCCCAGGGATGTGGGAGGAGAGAAGAACGAGGGGCAGCCTGTACCCCTTCCCAGGGAACAGGGACAAGGGAGAAGGCTGAGTAAGAAAGTACATAAAGATGGTTCAAGACTGAGAAGAAGGAAGCCCCAGTATAAATATCACAGTACCTTCTGACGAAGACCTAGCAATGACAATGACTCATCAGAACTTTCCCCTCCTACCCAATATTTGAGGAAGACTGCTATTGTTAAGTATAGGAGGCAGTGGGACATTGGAAAGATGAGCATAACATCAAGGAAATGGACTGGATATTATGAAGGGTATTTTAAAATATAGATATTTTTAGCTGTTATTATTAAAGATTTCCTAATTTTGATAATTTGAACTAATAGAAAGCTAAAACATTAATCAAACTATTTATAAGTTATTGACTCCATATATGACACATTCCTTTTTTCCTCATTTCAGTTTTGAGTGTAACACTGTGTCTCCTCCCAAAGGCCTTCGGTGTAAAGGATGTGAGGGAGAACCTGGTGTTGGCAGATGCTATATCTCTGTGCTAGTCTCTTCTCACAAGTCAATAATAATAGGACAAGAGGGAATTGCCTGAAGCTCCACCGGGGGAGGTTTAGGCTGGATATTAGGAAGAATTTTTTCTCTGAAAGAGTTGTCCAGCATTGAAACAGGCTACCCGAGGAGGTAGTAGAGTTACCATCCCTTGAAGTGTTTAAAAGGCATATAGATGAGATGCTTAGGGATGTATCTTAGTGGTGATAATGATTAGACTTAAAGATTGGACTGAATGATCGTATAGGTCTTTTCCAACCTAGGTGATTCTATGATTCTGTGAAATGTAGTTCACATGAACTGAAGTGATATAAGATGCAGTTTCAACATACGTCTGTGGATACTGCTAAAGATTGTTTGGTCCAGGTGCTTATGACTGTGAAGGTGGCTATAAAAATACTGGTGATTGCTGTAGTCTTGATGGAGGAAGGTTCCAGCAGATGTATTTGATTCTTCTTCACTGTATAGAAAAGATGGTGCAGGATAAAAGCCTCTTCAGGAACCACTGCTCCTGCTGCTGTTATGCTCAGTGGGGACTCCACCCAAACCCAGAGAAAATGCGGAATCGGGCCTTCTCTCCATGCACTTCTTGTGGGTTTTGGAGTGTGTGTGGTCATGGACAAATAGCCAGGCGGAAAGACTCGTCCTAAGTAGCTGTCCCGTATATGGTTGTAGCATTGTGGCTGCTGGAGAAAAGAGTACTGGGCTAGAAAGACCAGTATTCAGGTTAGCAGTGTGTTTCTTACTATTTTGCTCCTGTTTATAACTCCTATAAATTTTGTATTAAGATACAGTTAAGTTTGTAATGGGACCTAAAAGGAACACACATGCCACCTGCTACATTGATCTCAAAGTACAGATTATTAGATATTGTCTAACTGGCCAGGGAAAATACCTTGAGCAAATATGTGTACAATGCTGATTACCCCAGAAAAAAAAAAAAAAGTTTTGAAAGTGCAAAGTCTGTGTTTCCTCCAGTATAGTTGCTTTCAAAAACATATGCAAATATTTCTCAGAAAAGAAATTACTGAAACCATTTAGCTGAAGCTTGGCAATTAAATGCACTTACTAGGAAATTAAATACATGACATTCTAAAACTATACTTAAGCTGTCATGTTGATGTAGTTTACGTACTAAAATCAGACCTTTGGCTTGTCTGCTGTTTTCATGAGAATTAATTCACAACAGGAGTCCTCCTTGATTTTGCAAAGTGAAAGTTCTTAAGTTCGTAAGTGGATTCCTTAGATGTGGTCTACTGGTGTTTTATTTCTTTAATTAATGATAACTGTTCCCTTTTTTTCTCCTTAGGAAAATTACTGGCAAAATATCTGTTGGATGGATATGGAGTTTCTTAGTAAAATGATTGTCATATATATTGTAGGAATTTAAAAGGTCAGTTAAAATTTTGGTCATATACATAAATACAGTGTTGTGGTTTAGACCCAGCCATGAGCTGAGTCACTTGCTCATCACCACTAACCCTGTCCCCCCAAGACCCATCACACCCCTGGTAGGATGGGAAGGGGAAAGAGAATAGGGAGAAGAAGGGTTGAGTTAAGGAGGATTTAATAGAACAAAACAAGAGGAGAATGAACTACAACAATAGTAATGAAACAATATATAAAGTGTGTGATATAAAACACATCAACTGTCTAAACCTGTACCAACAGCTCTTCACCAGAGACCTATGTACTTGGCCCAGCCTGCCTTCCACTCTTATATATACTGAGCTTTACATCAGTATGGTATCAAATATCCCATTGGCTGGTTCGGTTGTCTATCCTAGCTGTGATCCTCTTCCAGCTTCTGGTGAAAATCAACCCTATCCTAGCTGAAACCAGAACACAAAGGAACACACACATAAATAGATACACATATCCACATATATCGCTACATATACACAGAGGTAGAAACAGAGAACATATTACTTTCTTCAGGAAAACTTAGTTGATTCTCTTTTTTAAACAGAGTTAAACTGCAGGGATCTCACTCTCAGTAATCATCTACCATGGTAAGGAAACCACTGTCTTCCTTTCATTAGCCAATATATATTGAAACAATATTAAAAAGAAACTGATACTAAATATTTCAGAATAGTTTTTGTTTCTCTATAATTGTTTTAATACTATTGAAATAGTTTATTCTTGATGTTTTACTATCCATTATATATTTTTTTGTTGTTGTTATAGAAATCAATGTTTTGTGGGGTTTTTAATACTTCAAGGATTTTTGCAATTCTCTTTTTTTATTTATTTTTAAATGGTTTTGTAAGTGACATGCGGTGGGTAGCTTTTATGTGAGGATTATCTTAGATCCCAAGGAAATTATTAAAGAAATGAAAAAACTTAAACTCCAAATGACAAAGCAGAACACTAAAAGATAAGAGTTGGCAGAAATCAGGTGGCAAACTGCTGCTCAGCAGCTGATAGCCTCCTCTGAGTCCCTCTCCTCTGTGTGACAGCCCCTGGCAGTGAGGGGCAGAGAACACGCATTGGAAGATGTGCCTGGGACCTTGTTGGATGTGGCTATGCAATCCCAATTGCCTGTGCTGTTGGAGGATGTCCAGGGAGAATGTAGCTGCGTGAGATCCTGACACGCACTGAGAGTGATGAGCAGCTGAAAGGCCTCTCTATGGTGATTCTCAACTATCACGAAAACCACTCCCTTGCTGCTACCTCCCCAGAAGTGCTGCATGGGTCGGTATGTGACCAGAGAAGGTAAAGCACTCTGTGCCCAGATGTCCTTATATTTTCTCATTCTGCAACATTCTGTCAAAACCCTAGAAAACAAAAATAATGGTGCTAAGATGAATGGGATCCTGAACATAGAAACAGAGATGGAAATCTTTGTATCAACAGCTTGGTCCTCTGGACCATCTGATGTCTTTTAGCAACCTGTGTGTTTCCATCATGATGTCACCTTTCTCATCTCCTCACAGTCTGGTGGTAGCTATTACAGTCTTGTCTTTCTGTTGTTGCTACCACAGTTCCCTTATACTGCTTTTTTTATGCATCTCTTAGTTACAGTAGGAGCCATTTTAACACATTCAACCTTTGAAAATAAATCATGTCTTCTTTTTTGAACTTTAAGACTGTGCATTTTTGAGAACCTTAGACTAGTGGTCTGGAATTTCTTCTTAACAAATCACATCCTTACTCAAGAACTGAGACTTCTACAGTACTTAACCCATAACAATCATTCCTATCCTACCCAATATTTTTCTTCTAGTCTTAACATTCACAGAAACTGATTTTTAAACAGAGTGCACAATGTGGAGAAGAAAAACATCTTGAGAGTTTGTAGACTGTATTGTTATCTTTTAGTTGGAATTTATAAAAATATGTGGTTCATGTAAGGCAGTGTTAGGGCAGAAGCATACACAACCATCATAGCTTTGAGGCTACTTTTGCATTTCATTTTATATGAACCTTCACTCAGAAAAATCAAAAAGAAGAAACATGATATTTTCATTCAGACAAAATGTTTAAAGTATGTCATAAACCCAATTTCAATTAATAACGGGGTGTAAGTTTAAGTTGTAATAATAATAATACAATACTAGAAATAATTAAAATGCAATGGAAGTGACGTGTGCAAATAAAACCAAACTTAGTATGCTTCTGTGGGTGAGAATTTCTTAAAATAAGATTACAATGTAGATAAAATGAGAACTGAATACATCTAACAGGTGGATTTTTTTTTGCAAACCTTTTTCCAGTGTGATATTTCTGGATACTTACCTTGACTGAGGTAAAAAAAGTACTTTTACAAGAAAATGGCTTATTGCAAACTTGTGCAGTTGTAGCCACATGCACATCATATTCTGTCTGCTGTGTGGAAGAGAAAGTATGTTTTTATTTTTCTTTGTTATTTTTTCATCTTATTCTTCTTCTACTCCTCATTTTCTTCTGAACTTGATTTACTTTTTTATCATCTTAACTGCTTTCCACTTAAAGGATTATGCTTTTTCCAAATCCTGGGAAATAACATTGGCCAATAACGCTCTTTTACATGTCTGCATTAAATAAAGAGAAGGAAATGCTTTTAGTTTTTATTAGATACATTTCAAACTACTTAAAATAATTTGGATGACAGTAATGTTAAAGTGCTTACTGGTTAAAGAGCAAGAGATCTGAATGCTAGCTTCAGTTTAGCTATCATTTTCAAACTACTAAGCCTCTGATCATACACATATCCAAATGGTTATGCAAAAATCAAACTAGTGACTAATGCTGGATTGTATCTTGATGAATTTAGGTTGCATTATTTTTAAGTCTTTAGAACCTGCTTTTCTAATCAGTTTGAAAAATAGTAAATAGAGTATTCGGTGCTTCTTTGATTTTTGAAGATACATTTCTCATGACGTAGTGACAAGAGAAACTAAGATGGTTTTGAATCCAGTACCACAGAAATCAGTGATAATACGATGAAAGCCCACGGATTCTAAGTACATGGAAAGTAATAGGAAAGCTGGGAAAGAAAGAAAAGAGATATGGAGACAAATTAATTCAGCTGAGGTAGAAGTTGACGTTTCACTTTGAAGCTCTAGGGATCAGACAAAACTTGGTAATAAATTCTCAAAGCAATGACACAGTAAATCTGATATTTATACAAATCTGTACAATGCCACAACGACTGGAAGGCAACAAGTAAAGACATGTTAACCTGACCATAATAATATGCAAGATTTAGGAGGGATTTTGAGTTTACAGAGTTGAAGAAATTAAGCCAAATTGACCACTTTATAAGACCTTACCAAAACCATTTTTGCAGCTCTGTGAAATTCATTCTTACCCAGGAAAGACTATTTGAGAGTGCAATAGATACAGTCAAGGAAATAAGGAGAAAAGAGAGCATTTTTATGGCTGGAAAATGTCCTCTTTTAAAAAATTATTTAATAAAAAGAAAGATGTTTGCAGTCTGTTATATATTGAGTAAAGGAAAAGTGAGATGAGGGAACAGAAGCTTTATTAACAGAAATTATTAATACAAGAAAGAGATGAAAATGAAATTAATGAAATTAATGTGCAAATGAATACAGTTTTGTAACCACTAGAGCATTGAGACTTTATGACAATTGCCTGTAGAAGAAGACTTATAAAGCTGGGCTGTAAAGGATGATATTACATATTTATTTGTAATAAGAGGGGGTGGGGGGAGCTGGAGGTGGAGGGAGTGATCTGCGGAGCTAGGGTGGTAGGAAATCTATTTCAGTTCTATTTTACTGCATTTCATGGAGGAATGTCTGAGTCTACTCTAATAAGTTGCTGATGTGATGATAAAGAAAAAAAATCAACACATTTTTGAGAACCTTTTTTGTTTGATAAATTATTGTTTTGTTTTTCCATCAGGTCATGGGTTAAAAAAGGATCTATAAGAAGGTAGACAGTAAATATGTCTTTACAGTCTCTAACAGAAAAAACCAACAACTT
This sequence comes from Todus mexicanus, assembly GCA_013389965.1. Classification (NCBI taxonomy): domain Eukaryota; kingdom Metazoa; phylum Chordata; class Aves; order Coraciiformes; family Todidae; genus Todus; species Todus mexicanus. The sequence continues at coordinate 7,701 of WEIS01058327.1, forward strand.
CCAAATGATTCAATGTCACTGTAGTAAATTTGGAGACTGGGGAATAATGGCTAGGTGATAAATTGTTCATTTGTTCTGTCCACGTATGGTCCAGTTTTATAAACAATATCCACCATTTCCAAGGAAGAATTCCTAGGGGATAGGACTGCAGTGAATAAATGGTGTAACTATTATTTTGTGTCCCTCTGTGAGTGTTTCCTTTGCATTTCACCAGACTCACTTTGAAACTGTGTGTGTGTAATAAGTTCCATTTACTCCCTCAGGTTTTTTCCATTTGATCGAAAATACTCATTTATTCACTTTTTTGAAGGAAAATATATTCATTATATTCATCTGAACTATCAGAGCTTCATAAATTATTATTTAGTAACTTAGTAGAAACATACTGTTGAATGGATTTTTAAGAGAGATATTAAATTCTACTGCCATTTCTAAGCCTCATGTTTTTTGAGCAGCCAAGAATTATAATTGACAGGAAATCTGATGCTATCAAAAGTAGTGATAAAAATTAACTTCCTTCAGTAAGAAAAGGTCTGGTGTTTTTTTTCATCATCTTCAATATGACAATCATGTATTAAAAAAGGCATTCTTTAAAGCCATTTCTCACCTCTTTTATTATTTTGGCCATCAGAACAAACGCTTTTATGTTTAAGATGAAAGCAAGTATGGCTCTGTTTCATCATTCTGAGGAGCTTTTCTTTTTAATATTTAGCCTTTCAATTACTGAGGGCAAATATTGATGTTTTCTTTCAGTCAAAAGTCTGAAAAATTGGGGGCCTTGTATGTTAAAATTCAGACTTTAACATCATGCAGGAACCCAAGGTAATACTAACCCCAATTATTTATAACATTTTTTACATGCCTGATCAGTACGATTTTGGGTTACCAGTCATATATATATCCAGTTTTACATTCCCACAAGGAATGGCTGCTATTGGGAGTCAGGGTTATGCACAAATGACACTAGCGTTTTCAACTGCATTACTCCCTGAGTCTTCCCCTGTTTCTCATGTTCAAGGTCAAAAAGTAGGAAATTTTTTACTTTTGTTCAGCATACCAAAGATGGAAAAAGGAGCTGCAAATAAATTATATATTAGCATTCTATACCACAAAGGACACGAATACAGAGTGCATTTAAATACATAGTTTATCTCATTGCTCTCATGTTCGACTTTAGTCGCATTTCTGAATACTCAATAACTTGAACACATGACATACTTCTTTGGGCACTTTAAATTTTAAACTAGATGTTTTAGTTTTCTGGGAAGATCTTAATTAAGGTAGAACCCACATACAATTCCATAACATTCAGCATTAATCTGATCTCTTCGCCATTAACATCAAAGGAAAAATGTCCAGTAATTCTGTGGAATTATATAACTTATTTCCTAATGCAAATGAGATGAACTTAAATAGAATTTCAGTATCAACTAAAATTTATAGAGGAAACACATTCTAAGTAGGTATACTGAATTAATTCAGAATTAATATTTTTCTCCTTCATTATGACTATATGGCTGCCCAAATACATATCTTATATGATCAACGCACTACCAAACTCACTTACTTTTGCAAAGATACATGTTGAAAAAAATATTTTAATTCAGTCTGTGCTAAGTAACATTGTGTTTTATAGAAGTTATAAGTACATATAATAAAGACAGTAAAATACTTAATATTTTCTTAATTTTGATCTAGTATTGGAGTAGAAGCATTGAAAATTTTGTCACGGTTCACTAGTGAAATCACAGGATAAAACATGAATTTAAGATTTTCTGTTATTAGAAGAAACAGTGCATGCATGTAAATACACGGTAATAATTTTCAGTGACCTTTATCTTATATCCTTATTAAAATAATTTCACTTTCAAGTTTATTAACAGCTGTGAATTCCTCATGAAAAGAATTTTGGGGTTTCATTTTTTCTTTGATTACCTCTGGATGTTCAGAGCAACATAATACTATTTCTTAATGGTAAAATTGCCATTAATTTCATATTATATCTTCTAATAATGAGCAAATTGACTAATCATACCTGCCCTGACCAGCTCAGTTTATTTCTCTATACCTCTCATTTTTCAAACCCTAATATGCAAGACGTATATTTGACAATTAAAAATCCCAAACTGTGACAAGCTGATAGTGGTTTAATGGAAAAGGATTGAAATTATTAACATAAATAGCAATTTTTACTTAAATGCAGGAAACCTATATGAGGATAGTTTTAAATGCATAAATTGTTTCAATTATTCCACAAGGAATACTAGATACTTTTCTTTCCATTATTTTAGGATTCTGATGCTACAAATATGCAAACTAAGAAAGTGTCAGGAATGTGTGGGAATGTTGTAAGTATGGATCTAAATCAAGCATTATTCAAAAGGCTTGTCTTTCCAATGTAAAGAGTTGAGCTTGCAGTATTCAATATTTTTTTCTTCCTCAGTGGTGGCTGGAAGGCAGTGAGGCTTCAGTTTATTTAAAAAAGGTGTACAATGAACGGATTAATGGGTGCATGCGGAATATTCATTTATACATAAAAATCATCCTAACTTGGAAGAGGTTTAATAACCTGTATCAGGGGTAGACCACACATTGAGGAAATATTTATTCACAAGAACTCTTTGGCGTAGCACTGAAGAAAAAAGCCCAATGGTCACTGCTGTACTTGGTAATGCACTGAATACTTTCTTTGTAAGAAATGCAGCTTCACTTACCTGCCTGTCGGAAGAGCAGAAAGCTAAAGGCCAGAACTTGTCAACAACCTTGCTTCTTCTCCAAAGTTTTCAACTTTTTTATCTGCACAAACACCTTTCAGTGCTACCCACTGCTCTCTTGGTACCATTTCTTACCCCTTCCTGTTCATGTTTTAAGGGAATTCATCTTTTTATGCTTTTAAAACTTCATCAGCCTACATTTGTTATTGTGGTTGAACCCTCTATCCTTTCGTTAGTACATGTGAACTGTATGCTTTCTGATATGGAAACGTTTATTCTATCTTGAGAGTCCCAGAAGAAATTTTAATAGTTGACCCTTCAGACATGTGTGACTCTAGAAGCATATTAATTTTGTTTCCGAAGGAGATCTGTGTGACAATACCAAAAAGGATTTATTTGGTTGTAATTAATGTTTCTTTAACTAGGTCATCATGGTTTAAATCTAACTTCAATGATAATTAATTGGCACTTAAGCAAATACCCAACAATTCCCATGTTAGCTTCATAAAGGCATCAGCTTTGTCCGTAATTATCAGAGGCAGGCTTACTCCTTCCTAAAAAATTTGGGAAACATAACACACAATGTGTTTCACTATATGTTTAATTCACTTAATGACATAACACAGAGAAGAATTTCAAAGGGATCTATAACATCTTTGGTTTTGATTTTTGATTATCATTAGTAGATCACATTTTATGACTACATTCTACACCAATATTGCAGCAATTTCTACTAAATGCCTAAACCCACCATAAATTCTTTAAAATATAACTCAAATAGCTAACATTAAAAATAGTTTTAATATATTCTAACTGATTCTTAGGAGACATCAGAGAAATAACTACCCTAGTTATTATTCAGGAGTTATTACATTATGCAAAAATATACATTCGTTATTTTTATTCATAGGACAAGATGTAGGTTTTCTGCTTAGTTTTGGGGTTTTATGCCATTAAGATTGTGAGTAGAAACCAGAATTGTATTAACATCATATAAAAGTTAATTAATTTTCTAGCTACAATGATAGTGAGCTCATTTTTTCTGCCGTTACTAGTAGAAGGCCACAGGCTGTGGGCTGCCCTGCCCATGTAGTTTCAAGGTGAGCTGAGCTGTCCCTGAGCTCAACAGGGCTGAGCTGGGATTACCAGGTGCTTGGTAGCCAAGCGGCCATTGCCCAGCCTGTCTGAGCTCTGGCTCTGTGAATGCCACTGGGAAGGGGATGACAGCCCCAAGTAGTCACTGGTGGACGAATGTCGCCTGTGCAGTATTGAGGGGCTGCAGGGAAGCTTTAACCCTTTCCCTGGGAACAGAGGAAAGAGAAAAAATCAGACTAAGAAAGCACATAAAAATTGTCAGCTGTAGGATGCAGGGGACACTGGATGAGCACAAGACCAGGAAAACTGGATAGATGTTA
>WEIS01058338.1:1069-24744 GCA_013389965.1 Todus mexicanus
GGAAAGTTGTCTCTAGGTTGAGTAGCAGGAGAGAAGCAGTGAAGACGAGCAGGAGGAGACTCCAAATGGAAAGTTAGAGAGAAAATCAGTGTAGAGGAAGAAAGCCTTGAGACACAAATCATTTGAGGCTGGGTAACTAATCATATGTACTTTATTCTTACTTTCTGCACTGTTGAATGGGAGCTGGGTTTATATCAAACTTCGTATTTTTACAAAAAGATTGGTTACTTCTTGTTCAAATTCCATCAGAAGTTTATTGTCACACTTCAGTCTTCCCAAAGCATGACACAAAACCAGAACAGAAAGAATAATGTAAAGCACCTTAAAGGTTCTTTTTGAGCCTGTGTGCACCCAGGAACTAGCAATAATGCTGTCTACAGTGACACGTTATAGCGGAGAATTTATGATTATACTTCATTTAAATTTTCATTTTTCTTGCAAACTACTGTCTCTATTTGCTAGGGAAAAAAAAAAAGCCAGAGAACAGAGTCTCCAGAATAAAAATCTTCCCACCATCTTTCAAGTTCTGCACAACAAACTACTTTTTATTCCTTATTGGTCATGTGGAAAGAACTGTTCTTCCTCAGGCTTCCTTATTTTGCTGTGCTTAAGGATTATCCTCCAATAGCCAATTCCTACTCAGGGTTCATTTTGGCTGTTGTGTATTCCCTTAGATTATTATCTGCTGTAACTGGTGCTCCTATTGATTTCACTGGAGTCAGAAATCCAAATGTTGAAGGTTTGAGTAGCACACATTGCCATTTGACATTTCTAATAACGGTGTCCATGTTTTGCCTTACTTGGGGGAAAAAAAAAAAAAAAGCAACCATTATGACTACTTTGCATTTGGGTTGTGTTAAAACCCTGCAATATCTGTCTTTATGTAACTTGTGTAAATGTATTTCCAAGATGCTTCTGATTTTACAATAGAAAATAATTAATTGAGGTACTTTGGTCTATCACACCTTGTCGTGAACTCTCCTGATGTCCGAAATGGCAGCATTGACCTTTGTGTTTACTTCCTTTTGTAGTGAAAACTTCTCAATGTCAAACTGAGGAGCCTGGCTGGCTTCTCAACAAACTGTGGCTGGACTGATGTAATTTTGTGTTTGCACCTGACCATACAAACAGGAGGAGTCATCAACAACAACAAAATTGTTTTAGGCTTGTATGAACCAAGTGACTAGACTTGTGATACTAGCAGGTAGAGCCTTCCATATCTAACAAGTCACCTTGCTAGGCAGGGGTTTTGTCTAGTGGTTCTTTAGGTACCACTGGCTCTTTTGTCCCTCCTTCAGTAAACTCCTGAGACAAATCTGACTGGGAAGGCATGGAAAGGGCATCAACTGAAAACTTTCCTATGGGTCTGAAGCCAAATGTAGTCAGAGAACACAGTGGTTCACGGGTTTGGCAGTAAAGATTGACACGTGCATCCGAGCGTGGAGTTTGTGTACACTCTTTGGAGAGTGCCAAATGGCGATGCTTGGTGCAATCCAGCTACAGATTTTATGAGACTGTACCTGGGCCTCTAATACCTACTTCTTCATGGATTTGTTTGTTTTTTCTAGGAGTCTATAGAAGCCTATTACAAAATACTACCAGGCTTGTTCCCTTTGCTATTGCAAAATGCTCATTAACAAGTGCTCTCATTTGTACTTCATCCAAATGCAGGCACTTCATTACTGTTCAGGTCTATGTTTTGTCTTCACTGTGTGTGCAATGAATTCATCTGGTCTATCATCAAATGTTTCCACGAGATTCTTGAGCTAGGAATTTAGTTACCTCAATCTTCTGTAGAGTTAGTAGCCCTCTTCCCTCTCAAAGTGCCTCTCTCTTCAGGGACTGCAGAATATAGCTTTAAAGCCTAGGTACTTTATTGAACCTGACTGGACTGAACCTGGGCCTGATGCCCACAGTGAAGGCAGTAAAACCATGGGTGCAGTCTCTCACTCTCTCTTTTTCTCATGGGTGTTCCTCTCATTCTGATATATCCCTCACTGCGGACTAAGGTCTTCTTTTGGTTTCAATGGAATCAGTTCTTATTAATCTCTGTACAAATAAGAGTAGGAGCTGGTCTGCAAACGTTGAATTATTCATTGTATCTCTCCAGCAGGGCTTTCTAAGATACCCAGTATCTTTGATCTATGACATCATTAGTTGTGAAAGCCAAGTGGAGACATTCTACAACTGAAATGCAAATTCCCAGATATGACCTGAAACGTAAATTCCAGTAATATTCCTCCTCCAGGTGATCTCTTATTTCATATAAAACCCAGTTTAACAAATGTTCACCACTCCCACTGCAGTCAGCTTTGTACAATTTGAAAGCAACGATGCACGACTAATTGCTGGGGCATTGTGCTTGGTTATAGTGGCTGTGAATGATTTCCAGAGGTTGATTATTCCTGGATGAATGATTTTCTTACCTCTAGTACAACCAGGATTGCTGAAGGATGATTTACTGTTGCTGCCCTGATAGACAACTAACCAAATGTTATGCCTCAGTGATACTTTAGTCTGTGGTGATGGGATTCGTTTCACACATTGCAGCAGGGTGTGTTCTCTGTTGGCTTTTGACATTGATATTTTATACCTGTATGAAGTACGTAATCACCAGGCTACATGATTTGGAAGAGCAAAGGCTAAAATGGAATTTAATACCTTTAAATTTGATCCCAACTCTTCAAAGGATTTCCAAAAGAAGAACTATGCATACTGGCAGGAGGCAGTGTTTGCAGATGTAATGCTCCTACTCTTTCCAGCTGTAGAATATGCAAAACTGATACACCACCAAATTAGTTCTTTATGGCACCCAGGTAACTTCAGTGAACTTCTCAGAAGACTGAAATTAGCCCTAACTGTTGAAACCAATGTAACCATCAACACATCTGTCTGCAGGCTGGTCAACAGCGTTATCTAATAAATTGTTCAGAAATTATTTGTTCGTCCAGCAACTTCAAGCAGTCTGTTTTAGCTGTGATGAACTAACTGAATCTTTTGTGTTCAAAGCCACTCCCAGACATGAAGAGTAATTCTCAACGTCCAGCTCTCAATGCTGAGATAAACAGAAGAGAAACTCTTAAAGAGGTTTAAAGTAGTAGAAGCTTAAACTTCTATTTCTGAAAGAATTGGGGAATGGATTTTGAAAGAGATTTAGGTAACTAGAGCCACAATGAATGGTACTTGTGGCATGCCACTCACTGGGAGGCAGAATTCTTCAATGCTTTCTGAAGCTCACATGGGAAGAGGAGCTCTTGGAGGTCATTGCTGCAGCAAGACGGTGCCTGTAGCCTGAAGACCACAATTTGTCTTAGAAGAAGATGCAGCCAGAGTGAGACCTCCACAGAAGCTGAATGAGGCAGATGCCCAGTGCTTATCAAAGTTACACATCTGAGATCCTAGGAAATACTCAGTGCACACACTCAAGTGTCTAAACGGTGTCATAAACCAACACACAATGCTTCACTTTTGATGGAAGTCAGTTGGATTTAGCTTCTCCAGTCTCAATTTATTTTTTTAAAGCAAGTTACCAAATTTTTGAAAAGTGAGTCCAGGCTGTATTGTTATCCATGAGGGCTGGAACCTGCCAAGACCAGGTCCTAATGTGATTATTTAGACAAAAGTATCACTGAAGTTCTGGAGTTTTGCCCAAATTAGGACGTTTCAGTGTTCAGTCCTTGATTTTTTATGTCACATCAGCAATCCTAACAAGGTTATTTGTTAGTGTTCTCAGCTAAAGAGTGTCTAACAACAAATCATCACGCTTGTTTGACAGAACAACAAAATGGTTTTGTGTTAAACCTGTTCTTCAAAATTACAAGCACTGTTTACACCCAGGAAATTGCTTCATTTGTAGCAATTTCCTTTTCTTTAATTCCATTTCCAATTCCCATTATGAAACTCGCAGTCATGTAGCATGGCCCAATAAATAGGTGGAGTAGGACCAGAAAGTAGGAAATACCTGCCCTTTTGTACCTTTCACTCCCATTTAGAGAAGGAAAGTAAAAGAAATACATACAGAAATTCCAAATGTAAGCAGTTAAAATAATTACCAGCAAGATTAGCACTTGATTAACACTTTTTAATTTTTTTTTTCCGTGTCTCCCTTCACAACCAGATGTACATGGAATGATGTAGCTGACGTACTGATAGCCCTTTTCAGAAAATTCCAGTGCAGATTATGAAACTAAGCCCCGCGACTCTGCTACAAGCAGAAGTAAATATCACCATACCCGGCTTACAGTCGGAGAAGCTGAATGGTAGCAAACTTTTCTCTAAGCCGTATACAAAATCAGTCAGAGAGCTGCAAGTGAGTGAAAGCGGTTGAATCCCACCCCTTGCTTCTTGCTATTTACCCATTTTCTACTTTGTAGCAGAAAATATCCTCGGCTGGGCTGTGGGAGATGTTTTTGTGTGTAAACCTGACAGGGCCCTGTGGATATCCAGTCCTTGCTCCAGCAGGGCACCGCTGGTATTGGCTTCACTCCTCCTGCCCTGGGCCATCAGGGCAAAGCGAGGGTGTTTCCCTCCTGCTGCCATCAGCACAATGCTGCTGGCGATCAGCGTGTTTCCAGACCTGGTGGAAGTTTGTCTGTTTAAAAACTAGGTAGGGGTGTCAGAGAGTTGCCCTGGCTTTGTTCAGAGTGTGATTCTTTTAGCACAAGTGTTATGAGCACAAGTGCCAGAAGCAGCTGAAAAGATGGCAACAAAGAGCATTGCTGGGCAGGGAGGAGCAGCGTATTTAACACGGCAGACAGGCGCTGGCATGGCAGTGTAAGAGCCAGAACAAACAAAAGAAAAAAGAAGCTGATATATATTTTTCTTCCTTGATAACAGAACTGGCTTAACTGGGGGGAATCAGAATGCTAGGAATTATGTTCCTAAAGAGCTGTTTAATGCAGTGACATGACTGCCCACGTCTCCCGTACCCTAGCGTTCTCTGCCCAGTCTGCAGCCATTCTTTCATACTAGGGTCCAGCTTCCCTTGTCCTTAGGAAAGGCTCCTGCTTCTATTGACAAATGTCTTCTGATGCCACGTCACTGGGTGTTTCATGTCCATATTTATAACAGGGTGTGTAGCTCTTTAGCTTCCTACAAATACAGTGAGATATGATTGCAAATCCAAATGTGTTAAAAGAATGGGAACCTCTTTTTCGTAGCCGTATCACCTTCAATGTGTTTCCTTCTCAGCCTTCTTCATCTGCCCATCAGCCTCTCCACAGCCCCCGCTGCAATCAAAAGGGTGGTTTCCCTTTGACATCTCTTACTGACTGTTATTACGATTATGTGAGGGCTGAGGTGGATACTGCTCTCAAGTGCTGGGACAAACAACACTCCTCTGTTAAGGCTCATAAATTCGACACAGTGTTTGAAATTAACAGATAGCAAAGGGAATAGTAAAAAAAAAATAAAAAAAAATTAAAGCACGGTTACCCCGAATGAGAGTTTCAGAGGGGACAGTCAGTTCAGAAATGACATTTCAAATCACAGTGTTTTCCGTCAATTTTTCACAAAATAGAGCTGACTAAATTCAGCTCCTGCAAACAGAAAATGGAAGTGTCTTTTTCCTGTTTCTTGAAATTCACATAGATGCTGTCAAACCCTAGGATACTTGTAGGACATTGACTTCAGAGACATGGTGGCTTCAGATCCAGTTTCTGTAGCTAATTTGCACGCAAGGTTCATGCACCAGATTGTGGTGGTGTTCTGGCTTCAGCAGCTCTCCCTGGTGCACTACAAGCCCTGCTTCTCCTGATAGTGGTGCTGAAGCACACAAGTTGATGAGGCCAATTTCAAGCTACTACAATTCTACTTACTGAGATTTTCATGTTCTCTACTCCTCAATCTCTTTATGGTCTAAATAACTTGGAGAAAGTTGGGAGATTATTGCCAGAAAAGTACTTGTGATCCTCAATGGAAATGAACAAGCCCTTTGCTGGAGACTTTTCATCCATGTCCTGAGCTTTATAAGACATCCATCTCTTCTGGATGCATTACCCAGAATTTGTTCTGATTAGCACATTTCTTGTGAGATGATTACCCAGACCATGTATTTAGCATCATACCTGTTGCTTTATGTTCTTCTTTTCCTCTGTGAAGGAAAAATTTCTAAAAAAATACCCCCCCAAACCTGAAGCATTTTCGCTTTGAAAATACCGAAGACTTCTGTTCGTGCTACAAAATATAGTAGAACTGTAGCAGCTGGAAAATTAACCCTGTATTGCTAACCTTAGGGAGATGATGTTGATCAGCGTCTAGCGTCTGATGGTCCTTCATGTCAACTTGATTCAGACACATCAGGTTTTCTACTTTAATGCAAGGCACTGATGCAGCCAAGTGTGTACCAGCAACCTGCCCACCCAGATCTAAAAGTCCTGGTCTCATAAGCATTGCACTTGTCTGGTTAACACTTTCTGGACCAGTTTACTGCAAAGCTCAAACTTACACCTTTGACTCAGTAGCAAAACAACTTTGCTGTTTTTTCTGCTGTATTGCAGTGCAGAGGTTGCCAGTAAGAAGGAAATCTCTGGGAAATGTGCGTTCAGCAAGTGTAAAAAGTAAAGCAGCTCTTCAACAGAATGGAAAGTGTCATTCTGAAGCACTTAGTGCATGTAATAAACAAATTTGGAAAGGTAACTGGTTTGTGAAACGTTCCTTGACCACTGCAAAAGTATATGGATAATAATGAATTTCTCAAAAAATACACTGAAAGACTAAATAACACGTAATCATCAGCCAACAATATATTTCAAATGCCATGATTCATTATCAGTCATCCTAATTCCGTATATCCCATTTGCACAAACACGAAAACACTCACAACCAAACTACAACTGCTACTGTGTTAATCCTATCAAGGGCTTCATTGGTGACAGTCTTGTACTGTAGTAAAAACACTTATGGCACTAGATACTGAAGCTTTGGTTAATTGAGCCTTGTCTAATTAATCTCACGATTGAGCTGACTTTTGGAAATACAAGTATGCCAGCTGCATATTTTACACAGATTACATGCATAAAGGAATAAGACTTTCTTCAAGCTTTTCACTGGGTATTTGCAACCACAACAGATGTATTACAGAGAGTAATATAAGCTCCTGCTCCACGTCGAGAGCTATAAAACCTGAGCTGTGCTGTGCAAGCACGCTACACAACATGGCACAGCTCAGGTGCGATCTTGCGTAAGAAAGGAGAGAATGCAGTTATACTCCTGGTTTTTATCATGTCACTGTTATTCTCCTTCCCTCACTGAATTTTATCCCACAGCTCACGCCCTGTGATGTGTAAGTCACCATAAAATGATAGATCTGAATGCATCTTTTCCTTTAGAAAACATCCATGCCAATTTATTCCTAGCAATGCTTCTTCCAAAAATAACTGGCTCACTCAAATGTTAGGCATGGCCGGTAAATGTCAGAACTGGTGCATTTACAGATGTCAGAATTTGAGCAGACTCTGAATTACAGTTCAGTCCAGATTCTGGACTGAGCTACAGAATCAAAGTAATGAAATGCTGTATGAAAAAAATGTCAATTTTATGTGCTTTCCATTTCTCTCAAAAAAATATAGCTTGCAAGCCACCTTGCAGGGCTCTGAGGTCAATAGCGAGCAGCCTTGAGCTATGCATCAGTTTTGGTTTTAAGACAAAATATTGCTGAATGTATTCAATAAGAACCACAGTGCTCTCATGTTCAGTGAAGAGTGACTGTAATGAAGCCACTGGCATTGGTAAAGGGCCTCTGCACATCACATTTTATCCTGCTCCCTTAGCTTTGCTTCTTTTTTGTTGCTGTGAGAAAAACATTTCTGTCAACCTCCTGAAATGAAAGTCAAGAGGATGCAAATAGAGCACCTGGAGAGGCCTGGGGCTGTGGTGGGCTCTTGGCACAGGTGCTCCTGGGTGCAGGTGCAAATCAGTGCTGCTTCCCTGCCTCAACTCTGACTCTAAATGGAGCTTTGCAGAGCTGGGCAGATACCTCCTGTGCTCAGGGCAGGCTCAGCCCACCAACCTTGTGTCTCCCTGTGGTCCAGTCATCGTGGTGGTGAAACAAATGTGTCCTGAGGTTGGTTTCCTTCTGGTTTTTAGAGAAAGAGCTTTGACTGTCAAATATTCTTCTGTGTTAGAACAGCTGCTTGTGTTCTCTGTGCTCTAGTCCATGTATGGACTAGATCATTTACCCATGGCTGCTGCTAAGCCCGGCTGTTGATGTACACTTACACCTGAGCCTATTGAGCGTGAAAATAGAATTATCCAGTATTAAGGTGTTATTTTTCCAGCTTTGCTAGTTATCTGCACCTCTGGGAAGCTTTTTCCTTGGGTTGTATTGAAAGCTCTGACTACACGATGTGTAGACAGCAGCTGTGAGATTCATGGCTAAGACTCCACACGGGAGCGTGTTACAGTAAATTACAGCCTGTGGGAACTGAGGGATGTCTCTGAATTGAGCTTTTTCTCATGTTTGCGATCTTGCGTCAAATAATGATGCTCAGGAAGTGTGAAGCATATAGTGCTGTTCTTTGCTCGTCTGCTATGTGGTTATGGAGACCTGCATCGTTTCTAAAGTGCTACTGCTGTGAAAGAGTCGATTTTCCACATTAACTTGCTTTTTTGAGAGTTTTTTGCTTTGATGTTGTTTTGGAAGTCTCTTCCTGGATGGCAGTGCCTGCATAGGTATTGGTTTTTTTGATGTCTGGGAAACAATACATTTGTATGTCTCATATTGTTTGGAAATTTACATATTTATTTCTCTCTGAAGCATAATTACTCTTAATGAGTGACCTGAATGAAACTATTAAAAGAAAACTGTGCAACCACCCATCATGACAGGATAGCTCAGATCTTTGTATTCTGCTTCTGCTTTTTCTTTATCATGGTTTCGGTGTAACCAGAGCAGGTCAACAGTAATACTCCAGTGGCCTCCCTGCACTGCACGTTTGTTTTGCTCCCAGCTTTTTTCAGGCCATGATTTGCTCTTAAGAATGGGGCCTGCATGGAATAGGCAGGGAAGTAACTGAAACTACTTGGGTTGGTTTCTTGCTTGTTTTCCCGATAGTGCTTATTTGCTGTCTTCTCTCTGGTCCAACTGCCCCACCTTTGATGTAGCAACCACGTCCTTCCCTTTGAATCGAGAGGGGTCTGTCCGCAACATTTTTGCAATATTGGTGTTGAACAACCATGGAGCAATTAAGTTTGGGTAGCCCTGCACTGGCACGTAACCAGCGCTTTGATGTGTCAGTGCTGCCCATGATAAATGCGTGTTCTGCTTTCTGGAAATAATAAAGCTGATGTGTGCTGGCATTCAGGCTTATGGGCTTGTGTTTTGGTGTTAATAGCAGATTACGAAGCCAGGCTTCATCAGGTGCTGTTCTACATCAGTTACTCCTGCAGAAGTTTATTAATCTCTGTATACATTCCTGCTAGATGCTTAAGGTCGTACGGATTTCCTATAGTCATTCCTAAAACTTTTTGTGAGGTTGAGTTCTGTACTTTTTTTTTGATCTGGCTCTTGTACGTGTTATAAAAACATATGAAAGATTTGCTGTTCTAAAGGGACTCATTTGATAACTTTCTTAATTGGCTTCAACATAGACTTGAGTAAAATCCAGTGAAACCAGTGCAAGTCCTTCATGGACTCACAATAGCCTCAAATTAGATTGCAGAGTTTTCTCTTGTGCCATGTAGAAATGGAATTAGCCCCAGCTTTTCTCATGTTGCAGTTCTTTACTAGCCAGAATAGATGTTCTACCTGTTTAAACTTCTGTGTCATGTGTTTCACGAACAATGTAAAAGATCCTTATTGCTGTTCTAAAAATACAATGTATTCAACAGTCTTAATCCAGAAGTACAAGACAACACAAGTCTCTTTCATTAGCGTCTGGTGGTAGGTATTGCTGAATCTAGTTCAAACAATTACTATTCAATTTTATATCTCCAGGCTATGTAATAAACTGGAATACAGTTTTCACTCCGATCAGTTGCATGAGAAATATCTATTTACTGCTGCATAGCCTTAAGCATCCTTATTCATCCATACATTCATTCTGGCAAATGCTGTATATGTTCCACCATTATGTTCTTCTCAGAGTTAAACCTTGGTTCGTTATTTTAGTGTTATTATATTTAGCTACTTTAGTAGTTTAGCAGCAGCTTATCAATGTGCGTTGGAAGATGTACCCAAAGCCAGATGCTGACCCCAATTCTGAGACTGATGGACTGGGTCATAACACTCAGTTTGGAGTGTGGAGATGAGGAATTGTGTTGGTTTTAATCTCTTCAATAATTGAGGTATTATTGCTGTTTCAAGTATTTTTGAGCAATTTCATGAGGAATAGAAGGAAGTAGCAAAAGGAAAGATTTACTAGACTTTGCAAACAAAGAGGTTTATATTCTTGGTCCAAAGTAATATTCTGATGTGTTTTTTTCCTAAAGCTTTTATGAGCACAGAAAATGCAGCATAACTTGTCCATAGATGAAGATCAGGGCCTTTTCTTTGGAGCAACACCACTGTTGCATGCTATAGTCTATCATGGTGGGTTTTAAAAAGAACAGCTGAACAAGATGAGATCACAGAAGTTGTATTGATGTGAGTCAAAAATTGAAGGGAAAGAAGTCTTCTAAACAAAAAATGTAATAGTTCTTTGGGGAAAGTATAGAAGAAATTACCTTCATGATGAAATCTCATTGCATTTATCTGCCTAGATTAGGTCTACTAGTTTTCGGTATGTATAGATCAATGCAGTCCAAAGCATGGCAAAGAATTGCAAAGAAATGTGAGCAGTGATGGGCAGGCTCAAAGACCAAAGGGAGCTCAAATCTTGCCTGTGGACCTCGATGATGCTGTGAAAATGTAGGACTTTGTGCAAAGGAGGCTTTCCTGTTGGAGTGACTGCTGCTGTGCTAGCTTTGACTTGTGCTTGGGGAAAGGGAGACTGTAACTTGTGCAGGGCGAAGGATCTGTTTGTAGATCACAGGGAATAGAGGATCACCTTCATTACTGTCAAGGAAGTAGAACTTGGCTATTAGGACAGTCTAACTTTGGAAGTGTGGACATAGAATTAAATAATGCAAATGAATCATGTGAAAAACTATTTTAAGAGCTCAGGAAAATAAACCTGAATAAATGTCTGTTAGATACCTAGTGGCTGTATCAAGTGACATAAGGTTACTCAGGCCTTGTGTGTTAAACTGAGCCTGGTGCTGTTTCAAAATCTATCATGAGTCAGGTGACTACAGATGAATCTTTTTGTATGTCTGTGCTTTATGGATTTACTTAGCTGTAAATGGGGATGGTAATGTTTAATGACTCCTTTAAACTCTGTGCTCTTCAAAGAAACGTAGTCTCCAAACAGTTACTTCTTTTTTTTAAACTTCAGTCCTTATTAAAGGTATAACTTTTTGGAAATTATTTCTATCTGGTGGTATTGTTTGTTGGCCTAGTACTGCTTTGCTTCAGTGCAGGTGATCTGAAATCTTCTGACACTTGGCTAATGAGGGCTGACCTGGGGGTTAAACCTTGCTTGATGTCACTGATGACTGGTTGTGATTTAAGTGCCTGGTCACTGGATTCACTGCAGAGTCACAAACTCAAATTGAAGCTGCCTTCAGCGAAAGAAGAGGGGCTTTTTTTATCCTGAGCAGCTGTGAGACTTTAAGACCTCACCAACTGAGCTAGGAAAAGGTCTGGGTATTAAGTTTTCAAAGGGCAGCATACTACTGCTCAAATTGCTTAATTTTGTTCTGTTGTACCCAAACCATGCAAACAAATCTAGCTTCCAGAAAATACAGAGGAAGACTGAGTATTTCTGAATAACTCTCAATCTGAGTGTTTGTATGAAAGCTGAACGCAAAGAAAGTATAAGTATGTACCAGGTTATCACACATGCTCAAATAAGGTACCTTTCTAAAGCTAGTGCCAGTCAGCAGGCATGTAACAAAGCAAGGGAGCAGGTAGGCTCCAGTATAGATTTACCTAATTAGCCTTTTTCTTTTTTAAAATATGAACTGTGAAAATTGGCAGTAACACTCCGTATGATTATACCTTTACCTACTACAAATTTTGCTGATGTTCGGCTGAGAGAGAAATAGCAATTATGCAACACGCAGGTGCCCTGTTAGCACTTGAAGGTGTGTTGATGAAGTAAACAGCCCTGCAGGATCAATTTTCCTGTATTTCAAAGCAGAGTGTGTATTCTCTAAATCTGCTGATGCTGAAAGATGCGTCTCGTCACATGTCCAAACCTCAGTGCCAAACAACTACAGGGAATACCAGTCAAGGAGTGACCTTGTTCTATTTCTCGGAGGCTGGGCTCCAATGTGTCATGTGAAGGTAAACAAACAACACAGCTTGGTGTAAAAAGTGCTCCGTGTTCCTCATTAGTGCAAGGATTTAGACTGCTGATAAGGTGAATATGAAGAATTCTCATTAAAGTTTTATCTGTGGATCTGTGCGGAAATTGTTCCAGAAGACAGGGCAGCATGATAATAGGGGAAGGTAATGATGTTCTCTGCTTCTTCTTCGTTGCCTTTGTAATAGTGTAGAGAACACAGAACCATATCAGGTCCAGCTTGTGCAATTTAAATATCACACCATCTAACATGTACTCATATGAAATACTTGCGTAGTGAACTATTCCCTCCCTACAGAAAATTCATCTCTGCATTATCAAATCAAAGAGAGCACAGAGGCTACCTTCTACTGTTTGTCCTGCATCCCTTGAAGAAGACCTGATCTGTTTCTTTATAACGCAGACTTCATTGTTTTGTATCTAAGATCTCAGACACGTTGCTATCGCACACCACTCCACATCTTTATGAATCTGTTGTGCTCTGCGGCTATGTCTGTAAGACTTTCCACTTCCTGATTATACTATTATCTCCCTTCTCTTTGGTGTTGAAAATGTTTCAGTCATGAAGACCGTAATCAGACGTAGCAACTAACAAAGCTGAAATTCTGGTGTGACTAGAATTAAACGAATCCCTGAGGGACACTTCAACACCCAGACCACAGATAGATTATATAGTTTCAAGTAAACATTTCAACGAAGAACTGACACCAGTAAAATCTTTAGAAGGGTCGAAAAAAGAATAATTCCAAAGCTTTTAAATTAAATTGTTATAGTTTCTGTTCTGAAACAACATAGTTATCTATTGGGGTGTATTTAAGGGAATAATTAACGCCCCTAACATAGATTTTTTTTTTAAATCTCAAACAAATTAATTTTAACTCATTTTCCACTCTGGTTTTTGGCCAGAAAAACAAATAATAAATCTAGTGTTGAAATCTCAGGGGGTGGGAAGTGTGGTTTTTTGTTTTGTGGTTTCTTTTTTTTTTCCAAGCAATGTAATTTCCATCTCTAGATGGGATTTCAATTTAAAGATAGAAATTCAATTCAGATTTCAATTTAGATAACCGAAGGGACAGCTCTGCACTGCAGGAAAACTTTCATTGCTTTTCCCAGACCACTGCTTTGTTGTAAGTGAGCTATCCCTTTCTGTGATACCCATAAACTACCTTGATCAGCTTGTTATTTCCCATCTTGAAAGATGTGCAACCAGGATCCTGCTGCAAGGTGTCACACAGCCTGGAAGCTGTGACAGACCCCTGTGGTAAGTGGTGGAGTTCAGTTTGGTATCACCATTCTAAGGCAGGTGGAAATTGAAGGAGATTTTCGGCCAAATCCATTTTGGGTGACTTAAAGTAGTAATTGTGGCGTGAGGAGGAAGGACAATGTATCCATGACATTGATGCTGTGCAATTACTGATTCCTTCCACCCCACAGTGCTGGCTAATGAATTTAAATTGAATTTTAAATAGCCGAATTTAGTTTCAAGATAACTAGATATGTTTTATAAGTGAAAACCATCTTGGAGAGTGAACAAGAAAATTGCTTCTAA
The DNA here is from genome assembly GCA_013389965.1 of Todus mexicanus. Classification (NCBI taxonomy): domain Eukaryota; kingdom Metazoa; phylum Chordata; class Aves; order Coraciiformes; family Todidae; genus Todus; species Todus mexicanus. The sequence continues at coordinate 14,963 of WEIS01058338.1, forward strand.
TATCTTCATTCTGAACATTGAAGGGTACTTCTGTAATTTAGTCATCACTCAGCCTTGGATGTATCTCTGTCAAGTTTAGGTCTCTAAATCATCTCCAGCACACATTTGCTCCCAAGATTTCACTTTCTGTACCCTGAGATTATGAGTAATTTGGGGAAAATTGTACCAGAAAGAGAGCACCTAACTGCAAGATGGCAGATTTCCTTGGGCTGGTGATGATGGAGGGAGAATTTTGCAGTTGCAGGGATGGGACACACACAAACCCCAAAGACATGCACCGGGATGCGTCCACAAAATCCCCAAACCAAACCCTTCTCTTCAGATGCTTTTCAGGAGACTTTTTGTAGGAAATATTGAGCAAAAGGTGTTGTGAAAGCTCGGGGTCTGGCACGCAACTGGCTTTTACCTAAATTGAATAGCAGAACTGGAGAGATGGGGCAAAGCAAGCCAGGGGCCAGGCAAGCATGACAAGGAGTCTTCCTACAAAAGGAGTTAAAAGGTATAAATGAAGGACTTCTTTTGACTGAAATAACTTTGAGAGGATAATGTAGGTGTGTTTGGAAAGCAATGGTAACTGTGTTTACATAAGATCTTAACCTGGCACATTTTTTACATGGAGAGCAGAAAATATGTCTCTAACATTTGTTAACACAGAAAACTGACTGAGTCTGCAGGTGAGCTCCACTAGTGGATGAGGAAGAACCAGAGAAAAAGAAAGTGGGTTGCTATTTGGTTAACTGTGGAACGATGAGGAAAACTTGGACTTCATTGGACTTCTCCTTTAGAAGTGGGGAATGTCTTCGAAGGAAAACTGACTGTGATGGGAAGTGTTCAGTCTGACTGGTGCTTTGTGCTGAGGATTAATTTCGCTTGCAAGGTCTGGTGCAGCAAATCTGTGTGAAGGTGTCATTCAAGTGAATCTTCACAAGTACTGCTTGCTGGAAAAGAAAGACTCTGTTTTGTGAAATACACCACAGCCATCATGAGGTACTTCGAATCAACGTGGAATTGCCATCTCTGCCTCATCAACTGCTATCCAAGTGGAAGAATTGGAAATCTGAAGTGTTAGGCTGCTTCCCAGTTAGCGTTCATGCTTTAATGAAACCTTTACTTCACAAACCAGTAAGATCTTGCTTTCAAGCTGTTAATGATCATTCCCAAGATGATACTTCTAGTTTGCTAGTTTCTTTTTCACTCTTTTTTCTTTTTGTATCTTGCTTGCTTCCTAGGGATTAGGCACATAATCTGAGCTCCAAATCATGTTACCGTGGCTGTGCTACTTCTGGACTGTACATGGCTCATGTCTTGCTAGCTCCAAAAGCAGGTCGTTGGGAGTGTTCTGTCCAGGCATATGACTTCTGCACTGGCACACCAGTTTATCTGCAAATGAGCACTGGGACAAAGAGGTCTGAGCTTGAAAAATAGTTACCATATGTTTGGTGAGGGATGTGAAAGGGGAGTGGGATCTGGAGTCACTACAGCTTGAGAAAGCCAGGACTAGATGATGATGATTACTATTATTATTGTTGTCACCTGTATTGCAAATCTGGCACAGACAATATTTTATTCTTTTAAAGCAAAACTATAAGCTACCATCAAGGCAACTGGTTGTGAGTTTGATTCTTCCTTCCCCTCCACCCCCAGTATGCACTATTAATGGTTATGAAAAGTTAGAGTTGCTTTGTGTTTTGTTTTGCTTCTCCTTAAACGGAGATGTTCCATCTACTCTTTCTCAAGCCTGATCAAGCCTTTTATTTGATCCCAAATAGTCCAGGTTTTTAGAATTATGAATAAAGGCTTCATACACCATTTAAGATACAGGTTCCTTCTCATTCAGAAGTGTTTGGCATTTACACTTCTTATTTAAACATGTTAAAGCGCTTCCATTACTAAATACTGCTTGAGGGGACCAAAGAAGGAGAAGAAATTTGGCATAAATCCCAGTGCAATTTGGAGGCGAAGGACTGAGGATGCTCCCTATCCTATAGAATGACAGTAATTAAAATTAATGAAAAATCACTGCATAACACCCACCACTTGACATATTTCCTCAGGTGGTTTTTGCAAAAATCTCACAGAGACCTGTGGCTTGGAGCTTTGAAGTTCCCCTTCCCCTCCTCAGTCTCACCTCTGCTTTCATAAATATAGACAGACAGTTGAAGAAATATTCCAAAAGAAGTTCATCAGTTAAGATTCTTCTGTCTTAAGTAAATTAAGCTCTGTCTTAAGATGACTTCGTAGAATTGCAGTTTTGCACAGGTAGAAGAATTGGCATTTGAGGAACTGCTGAGCCCAATGGCCTGGCTACACCCCTTTAGTAGCCTTGTAGAACCTGCAGCTCCTGTGACTCAGCCGTGGGCACCCCTGGAGAGTTAGCAGAAGGACACTGTAGGGCTGGTGGAGGGTTGGAGCGGGAAGAGGAAAAAATTGTAAAAGACCAAACCAGTGTTTTGTGCAAAGATAAAGCTGTATGGTGGCTGAATATGAGCAGGCTCTTGGTATTCTAAATACAAGAATCTGTAAACATCACAGTTTGAGAGGAACCACCTTAAGATGGCATTGTGCACAGGGGAATCATTTGATAATTTTTTTTTCTTTATACAATTTCAAATGTTGACTAAGTTGCTCAAACCCAGCAACTAGAAGTGAAAGTTCATCCCACAATCAAAAGCTGGTTTTGTTGTTTTATATGTTATATGCAGACATTTCGTTTCTTTCTGTTGTGTGTACAGTTTTTCCTTCTCATTTATCAAGGGTAACTTATTTTGAAGACCTTTCCTCATGTGCAGCGAAGAAAGGATTGGTGATACACTTTGACTTTTCTGTATCTCTCTTTATGGCTAAATGCTGTGGGATAAAGCTGAATCTGTGCCAATTTAGGAGCCTGGCATGGAAGGATTCTTCTGGAATCAGGATTATCTAAATTGCCTAAATTAAAGGCCAAATGGTTCTGTGCTTCCTTTTTCTTCTTGTTCGTGACCAACAGCAGAACTCTAATAAGTGATGGGACAAGAACGACACAGAAACACTTAAAATCTTCAGGTTATTTCCTTTTTTTCTCTTAGATGTTAGAATCTTATAACAGAATGGCAAAAGCAGAACTCACTCTTTGACAACCTTTGTAGGATCAGGCCACCTTTTGTGGGGTATTGCCAGGTGAGACACCTGAAGCAACTGTCCTGAAGGAACCCTAAAACATTATCTCTTCTTATTGCAATCACACAGTGCCACCTACCTGGGGGTATGGAGTCTCTTTAAGATGAACGAAACTTCCTAATCTCTCTTATTAAATTATTTTTCCTTTTTTCCTTTTTTTTTTTCCCCTAAACAATACACTTTGGCGAAAATTCTGATTTATAAGGATTTTTCTTTTTCCCTACTGGGAAAAAATAAACATCAGTGTATTAGACAAGAGTTTTCAGTGTCACTGGAAAGTGACACTAAAAGCTTCTTTTGAATCAGCAAAGTATCTAACACACAATCATGATGCTTCACAATCTCAGTGTTCAGTGAGACAATTTATTACCCTAAGGAAAGAGTCAGAAGTTGTTTCTGTCTTGGTACTTCTTACTCTGAGTTACTCTTTGTTTTTTGTCATGTTTCAAATCAACAATGAAGAAAACTCAATCAGCAAGCACTAAAAACAGCAACAAATGTTTACCCCTTGGGATATGTACTCTGGAAAGAATTCCCCACCCAAAATGAGTAGACTCTTCAAGGTCTCTGCAGACAAGTTTAGCCTGCCTTGGAATACAGGCACTCAGCCAATCCAGAAATCAGACAATTGTTGGTTGTTGTTTAGTTGTTGGTTTTGGTTGGGGTTTTTTGTTTTGGTTTGGGGTTTTTTTGAGGTTAAAAAAAATTTTCTAGCTAGCAGGTTAATAAGTTATCCATGAAGCTCAAGAAGCGTCAGAACTGCAGTTTGGAATATCTGATATTAAATCTCTTAAACATTGAGAACTAGAGAAATGAAATTGTTCTGCAAAAGAGTTGAGTAATATGATTTCCCTCTTCCTCACCCTTTGAATGTATTGCTTAACCTATCGTAAGACTGTAATTGCTGTCCTGAAGAGGGAGAAGCATGTAGGTGTCTTTGGGTTCCACTATATATTTTCTTTTTGGCAGCAACAAGTTGCTTTTCTGTTGTTCTTAGTGATCAGTGTTTATGAATAATCTGAATTGTGGGCAAGATTCTTATACTACTTTCATGAGAATGAATCCTAGTTCTTGTGAGTTGGTAGGAGCTTTGTCAGTGACTGAATCAAGCAATGCTTTTAGCTTGGCAATGTATGTGTCCTTATGAAATTTAATTAAAATATTATTTAAATAAACCCTATTCAGCATTTTCCTCCAAAAATGTTTGATTTACAGATCAGTTCTTTTGTGCCTTTTCTACGATATTTTAACAATCTAAGTTAGCATAGGTTGTGTAAGAACTCCTTCCAGCAGTTCTGTATGGTTTTGGAAATACAGAGTTTGTGTTACAATTTATTGGGCCATGTTATCCTCATTTGGGACTTTTTGGAGAACGGTTACTTATTGTCCTGGTTTGGGTTAGAACAGAACAATTCTGTTCTATGATTTTTACTTTCCACCTAAGTCTGTCTAAGTTATCAGCATGTTTTCGCACAGAATCTGCTCCTAGCAGTGATAACGCTCCATGTTTATAGCTAGTACCAAGGATTGGTTTGCAAACCAAGGTCATTGATAGACTTCGTGTACCACACGGGGGGTGCAGAAAAGTAAAGGCTGCACCTTCAGGGAGGAGCGACCAGGACAGGTGACCCTAAATTAGCCAACGAGGGATTCCATCCCATCTACATCATATTGGGCCTAAAGCTGAGGGATCCCGAGGGTCTCGGCCCTTCTCTCTTGACCCTTTCGCCATTTTGCCCTTTGTCTTCCGTTTCCCTGAGCTCGAGCTGCTCTCTCGGCTTCGGGACTCTTCCTCGCTGGGTTTGGCCTTGGCAGCTTCAGCTTTGCCCTGAGGCCTCCGGCCCCGGTCTCAGCCCCCAGCTCAGGCCTTGGCTGGGCCCCAGGTTCTGGGCCGCATCCCTGACTCCAGCTCCCGGTTCCCGTCTGCTGCTGGGCCCTTCCACAGCATCAGTGGGGACGGGGATGCATTTACCATCAAGGGGGGTTGGGTGGGGTACTGGTTTTGTACATATTTGTATATATTTACTTTTTATTATTATTATTTTCATGTTTTAGTAAAGCTGTTCTAGTTTCCTTTACTAACCAATAAGTCTCTCTCCTTTTTTTCCTTTCTTCCCTTTTTGGGTGGGGAGGGGTAGAGAGCATTCTGTTGCAGATTTGGGGATGCCCTGACCCCAAATCGTGACATTTATGTAGATGTCAACTAATAAAATACTGTTTGTTTAGAAGTTTATACCAGAAGGTGTCACACCTACAGCAGCAATGCAAACGTACTCACAGACTGTAAACTCCCGGTTTCCACATAAGTTAACTAAAGTATAGTTAACTAGCCTACAGATGAATATGCCTTTTTCAGGACATATGTATGACTGACAAGTACTTCCAGGAAAAAAATGTGAATTGCTTTCTTTCCCAGAACTATTCAGTAGTAAGTTTGCTTTTTTTAATTTTAGTTAGTTCTGGAATTAAATTTTCAGCCTCTGTTCTTGTTTGTTAGATTTTGTTTCTTCCTGTCTTGTCTTCTCCATTTTATGACTACTTATTTATAGGTTTGTTTCTTCCAGGCGGTTAAATTGATCTTTAATTTTATTTCATGACCACAGAGGAAAATAGCACAAGCTCAAGCAAGTTGGGAGGCAGGCAGGTATTGTGTGCACTTTCCTGAGGCTAAACAGACCTTTGCTTTAGTGTCTTGGCTGCTGAAGTGTACTCTTCTAAGGAAGAGGATGTTGAACGAAATCGAGAGAATCTGGTTTTTTATTAGATTAAATGGAAGAAAGATATGTGGTCACTCAACCAGTGCAGAGTCCAGATATGTGCTCAGTTACCAGTCTCAAATGAGTCAGTCTCTGAGTATACATGTGAGTGTACAAAGAGCACAAAAAGACAAAAATCTCTTGGTAGCAGAACAAATTATCGCTGTGAGTCACGTCTCAGGCCTCTGGAGTTGGTTTGGGATGGGAAATCAAGGTAGTTATGAAGACATTTTATGTTAGGACCTAAGGCCTCACTACCTCAAATGTGCCTTTTGTTCAAAAGGCCAGCGGATTATAGCACTGGTGTTTGTGTTCTACGCTTTCAAGATGCGGAAGAGGGAAGCGAGGCTGACGAGCACCTGAACAGTGCTTGGGACTAATGAAGCAGGAGATGTCTTTACTTGCCAGCAGCTGTTTTGTAGTGCAGAGGTGAACATTACTTTGGTTTTTCTAGTGATCCTAAAGCTCCAGGGAATAGAATTCGCCACTTTGTTCCTATGCCTTGAGCAATTGTCACCTTTTCAAAAGGAAATTGCTTTACTACCGTTCTAATTTCCACTTTTAAAATACTGTGTTTAATCTTCACTTTCTCTTTGCTTTTCTGGGATGGATCAAATCATTGCTTTGAAAAGATGCAGCAGTTTCTCCACAGACAAGTGGGGCAAGGCATTCAGCAGTGTGACAAGTCCCTTTGCCAGGTTGCTTGATGTGCAGCCAAGTATCACGCTGAACGGCTCAGATACAGAGTTATATGCAGCAGGGCTCTGGAAAAATCATGACACTTGACTCTGTAGCTTAGCATCCATGGAAGGTATGTGTATTTTACATAGAAGAGGAGAATCCTTTGTTAGAGTCCAGTCTTGATTGAAACCTGCTGCTGCATTGCGAGACTTCATTTTCTTTAATACTAGATGTATCTCATACCATTATATAACATTATATTATTACTGTATATAAAACTACATGTTCAGTACTTCTTTTGGAACTGAAATTTCCCTGTGTTCAGCAAATCATCCTCAACAACAATGACTTTTGAGAGCCAACCTCTTGGTCAAATATCAGTAGATTGTGAGCACAGCTTCCACTGCATAATACCAGACAGAGGAAAACTTAAATATGTTTACTTCCTGTGCTCAAACAACTTGTAGAATTAATTTTGTGCGTGACTTGGGCAAGGATCAGTGTAGCTCCAGTCGCTTGCATATCTCTGCCCTGTCTGTGCATTCTTTGGAGAGGGATTTCTCATCTCAAAAGGACATCCTGACTTGTGGTGAATGAACCAAGATTGAAACTGTTCACCAAATTTTGCAACACTAGTGCTAGGAAATGCCTGAAGAAAATACTGCAAGAGTAGCTTAAAGCAACTGAAAGGAGGAATACTTCTCTACACAACAGGTAGACACCTTTTGCAGCTGGCTGCCCAAAACACTGGTGGAGACAAAGAGCAGTGGCTGTTTTACAAAGGCAAAGACAAATTCGTGGAGAAGCTACTGGGGACATGGCAGGGATGTCTGTTTAACAGCATCAATAGAGCAGTTGTGGGTGCCAGGGATGTGCAAGAGAAATGGCTTGTAGGAAGCAGCTGCATGTCTTGTCTAAGCAACACTTTCTTTTTGCCACAGTTGGAGAGATAATACCAAACAGAACAGAACATTGGCCAGATCTATCGGACATTACACACCTTCTTTCAGGGGCTCTGACTGCTGAGCTCAAGTCTGAATGTCTGTGGGTTTGCCTGCCAGAGAGTGAAACTCTTTTACCAGCAAACACTGCAATATTGCTTACACGATATAGGATCAGTCAAGCATAAGGCTAAGCAGGACTTGTCTATATGCCCAAATTCCAGGAGTTAACAGGTGCCAAGTAGGGAGTTTACGCTGAATTGTATAAGCTACAACAGAAGCTTGAAGGCTGAGGGACAGGCATGTTCCTACTAACTCAGCAGAAGAACGTGAATTTGACCAGCAGTAAGCTGATTTGCTCAGATATCCCCTAACTTAACCCTTCAGCTTTAGTAGAAAAAAAAACAATTGGAGCTTTTCTAGCAAAACAAATTGTTGCTGCTTCGGCCAGTTCAGGAGTCCTTGTTTATTTCAATTTTGAAAGCAGTTTTTGAAAATTATCTTAATGGAATTAAAATTTGTGCCAGGGGTATTTAATAAGCATCCTCTTTTCCTTGTTGTAACAGGAGGAAAATCAGAAAAGGCAATTTCTACTTATAAACCATCTGATTTCATTTAAACAATTGGATGCACAAACTTGGGATTTAATATCAGGTTTTTTCAGTGTTATTTTGGCTCGAGTACAATTATGAAAAGAGGGATAAATTGTATAAAATTCTCAGATAAATTTTTTATTAATATTGCCCAAGTTAGAGGAATCGAGCTTACATAGTATTGACTTTTTCTTTGTTTCTTTCTTCTCAAGTTTCAAGCATTTTTGAGGGTTTGGCAGGAGTCCCTAATCCCTGAAGCCCTAAATGATTTATCACCTCCCTGTACATGCACAGAATGGATCGGGTGCCAGCTGCCTTGCGTGCTCTCCTGTGGCATTCTCACCCATCTATCCAAAACTGTGTGTGCATAGGTTGAGGCACACTAGTGCCTCCCCAGTCAGGATGCTTTCGTCTAGAAAGTTTATTGCTCTAAACCCCGTCTTTTTAGAACAACACATGCGGGAAATCTGTCTGTAAACATGGTTTTATCACTGTTTTATTGCATCTAGAGGGTATAGCTTTACAGTGTTTCCTCTCAGGTTCACTGGACCTCCTGATCCTTTGCTTAATCAGTAGCAGCTCTCAGTCTTTTTGGTAGCATCACTCCATTTTAAAACTATGGCAAAATTAGGCCTTCTTTTTTCCTATTTAGCCATACATTATGCTTTCCTGGATTTGACGTTGTTGTTGTTGTTGTTGTTTTTCTAATCAATCTTCTTCCCATCCTTTCCCCCTTTCCAGAGAGTTTTTCAACTGGCAGCTCTCCAGTGGAGGTTCTGCCCCAAGCCAAAACCCTGCCTCACTATTTCCTGGTCATTTTTCAGCTTATTAAATGTCCACAGAGTCATTCTGCAAACAAATTAATTTCTCCTTATCTAGAAATTGTAGAACTCTTTCATTCTGTCCTTCTCCAAAGGATGTTAAAAATAAATGTTTGAAGGGCTTTCAGGGCACTGTGTGCAGAAATGCCAGTTGCATCTACAGGTATAGTAGGAGGAAAAGAAGGAAAGTCAGGAAGAAATTCTTCACAGTAAGAGTCGTGAGACAATGGCCCAGGTTACACAGGAAGGTTGTGGGTGCTCCCTCCCTGCAAGTTTTCAAGGTCAGGCTAGATGGGGTCTTGAGCAACCAGGCCTAGTGGGAGGTGTCTCTGTTCATGACAGAGAGGTTGGAACTAGATGATCTTTAAGGTCCCTTCCAACCCAAACCATTCTATGACTCTTGTGGATCTATGAAAAAAGGTTTGGGAATATGAGAAACAGGAAAAGGAAATGATTGTGGTGAAAAAAGTTGCTTGCCCTTCCTGTACAAGAGGATGAAACTAAAGGGGTGTTGTCACCCACACAGACAAAACCCATGCCCCTTTCTCTACACCATGATTTGGAGAATATTTCAGAATCCACTACGTAAAAGTTATATCTTGTTTTCTTTCACACCTCTTCTGCAGGCTTTGACAGCTTCTCTCATAGTGCTGTTGCTTACCAGCTTTGGAGAATTTACTTCTTGCCCTACAAATCTTCCATTGCACATATTAAGAGCACTGTGGTTTTGTTTACCTTAAGTCCAGATCATCACAGAGGATTTGGTTGGTAGCAAAGCAAGGTGGCATCCTGGGGTTCTGAGCAGCCCTGTTTTCCTTTATCAGAAGATAACAA